>AYEL01088233.1:0-71831 GCA_000484575.1 Olivierus martensii
AGTGATCAACAGCCTTCGCCGAATTGATATCTTCTGGTTGTGTTGTCCCGGAGAATTAATACTTCACAAAACAGGTATTCCTCCTCTCTGTATAAAATTCTAATTCATTGTAAAATGTTAAAGATCTCTCTCTAATAAAGGAAGTTGTTCATGTTGAACGTCGTCTCTGTTCTATCTGCCGAGCTTCATTACTCGTCCTTATGTGCCGCTCACCGCTCTTTAGACCAACACCTGTCAACATCGTCCTCAGGCCTCTTGCGGGCCTTACAATTATGCATACTACTATTTATTTAGTGAAGTGCTTTCAGTACAAAAACATCTTCAGCACTATGAACTATAGGCTCAAACATATAAATTTAACATTGTTATTACGTTTGATTCTAAATTTGAAATTCAAAATTAACAGATTAATTCCTTATCAGTTATTTAAATTAATATATTCATTATAAAATAATAATAATATAAATCTTATAATATATATATTATAAATTTATGAATAAGCATCAGTCTATATTATCAGTCACTAATAGCATATAGCCATTCCACCCATAAGTTTCCGATTGTTTATTGTTAATTAAATTGCCTTGTTTTTCTATTTTTATATTTTCAGTGTTTCTGCAACATATTTATTCTCTACTTTATCAATTTCTCTTATAATTTTCTCTTCCCATTTAATTTCTATGTCCAACTCATAAAATTTCTTCACCAACGCAGTACACAAATCTCCTTTCATGATATCTTTACAGTGTTCTTTTTTCTAATGCTCTACTAGTCACACTTACATAAAATTCTTATTTTTCTAAATCATGATTCCGTATTGGGATCAGATATACTCTTGCTTTTTTTTATTATATCTTTTATCTTTTTCATTTCTAATTAAGTTAAAAACAGTTGGATTCCTAATCCTAGTTAATTTGATTGAATGCTTTTTAGCTATTTTTTTAATCGTATTCAACTTTGTCATACGGTATGGTATTTTAAAGTACTGTTGCGTGTCAATCATTGTTTCCAATTGAGCTACCTGAGTCTCTTGTATTAGCATATTACTCTGCCTAGTCCAGTCTCTCTCTACTTTGGCTTGTATTGACTTTATAAATTTTAATGTATATATGTGCTTCTTTCCTATTTCTAAGATTTTTGTTATTTCTGTTTTTGGGCTTCTATAGTATTTGTATGGGTTTTTGCTCTTCTAAAATATTTTTAAAATGCTACTTTTTTGTATGCAGTCTTGTCATCTGACTGTGCTGGGATAATTAATCTTTCTGCTGTTGGCTTCTGATATACACTTATCTTGTAAATTTCTCTTTCTCTCTCTATCCATATATCTAAACAATGCATTACTTTCTCACTTCTTTGCTCTATTTTGAGAACCAAATCATAAGATTCTTTTATAAATGCTTTCTTTAGATCTTCTGTTTTATCTTCATTTCTCCATATAATAAGTATGTCATCTATATATTTTTTGTAGAATCTTTTTTAACTTCTGATAAATTTTTCTAAAATGTTTTCTTCTAAAATCCTAAGGGCCAATTCTACAATAATCCCTGCCATAGGGCTACTAATAGGAACTCCATTGGTTTGTAAATAAAATTTCTGTTTAAAGCAGAAGTAGGAATTATAACATATTAAATCTGATATTTCCCTCAAAGTTCCTGTTATTATCGTAGAATCTTGAATATTTTGCAATAGAATTCAGTATAGCACTAAACAAGCAAGAGGTAGTTTAATTGATAGGTATAAGCTTTGAAAATCTAATGTAACTAAGACTTCATTACATTCTGGCTTCAAATTATTTAAATCATTAAGGAACATTTCTGTCGAATCTATTGTGTGTTTATGACCTTTTAGTCTTATTTGACACCAATGTGCTAATTTTTTTCTAGCAGGTATAACAGAGACTCTCTTTTCTCTATTATTGGTCTAGCTCCTAAAGGTATCTTATGTGACTTCACATATGCAAATAATCTCAGACATTATGGATTTTTTTATTTTAGTCGTCTTTAGAGATGATGGAAAATCAGGTTTGTTAAATAAGCTATCTATCTTTGAGATTAAAGCTTTAGTCGGCTCTTTCTCTAAAAGTTTTGCTTCTGAACTTATAATATAATTATCTAGAAAACTATCATACATATCTCTCTTTAGAATTGCCAGCTTCTTTGATTTATCATCTCTAGCTATCACAATATTCTGATGATCTAACCATTGAGGAGTTCTCTGCAATTTTAGTTTATCATCTTTTCCTTTTAGGAAAATGTTTAGGAGAACATTTTCCTAACAGCTCCTCACAACACAACTTCTTCACAGGACCTTTCTCCTATCTTGTATATTATTTTATTATGCTCTTTTTATTATTTATCGTTATATTCAATATTATTTAACATATTATATTTTTGTTTAAGTGTTAATTTACTTCCATGTTCTCTGTCGTAGCATTTAGCAATCACATGTTTACGGAATGGACATTTGTCTTCCGAGAGAGCTTTCTTGGTTTGTAATATCATCTCATCCTCATAATTTTACTACTGATTCGATATGAGAAAATAAGAATGATCTTTTATCGATGTTTTGTTCGGTTTATAATTAAATTGTAAAGAGGATGACATGAATTGATTACTCTGTAAACTAATAAATTTAAACTTGTTGCAAGAATTTACGTAAATAAAGCAACATGGATCTGTAAGTCACTCCATATAAAAGCTTACGTAGCCAATGACAAAGTGAGGTGTTGTATTGACATAGAACTGGCTAAGTGACATTCAAATTTCTTGTAAAGATCACGACAAAGTGAGGTGTTGTATTGACATAGAACTGACTAAGTGACATTCAAATTTCTTGTAAAGATCTACAATTGCTTGAGGTTTGTATTGGTTTGGATGTATTAGAATTTAAGTAGTATTTAAGGTTTATTTCTTGTGAATAATTGAAGTTTGGATATCTGAGTTGGATTAAATAAGTTTTGTTGATTAATTGATTATTGCTTTATTATTGTTTTAATAAAGCTTTAATTAACACTTTTGTAAGTTTTTGGAGTCTAATAAATGGTTTTATTAACACTTTTGTAAGTGTTTTGAGTCTAATAAATTTATATTTTTGTTTTTTAACTTGTTTTGAGAATTTCTTCAATTTATTAGCATAAGTTTCTAACATGTCATTTAACTTGTTTGAGAATTTCTTCAATTTATTAGTGTAAGTTTCTAACATCGAGATTTATTCAATTTATTAGTATAAGTTCCTAACATCATTTGTTTGTTTTTGATCTAATACTTAATTGATACTTCTATTGCATAAATTCATCCCACTTCCTACTTAAATATAAATAGTTCAGAACAATTTCAAAAGTGGAAAATATACTTTAATATATTTGAAGATCTTCCAGCTTTACAAAGCCATCTTCAGCAAATAATACATAATGTATCAGAATTCGAATGCAAAACTTAGTAAGAATACAATTTAAAAATAAAAAATAAAAATAATCTTATAACATTGTATAAAAAATATAATTATAAATTAAAAATACAATTGTATCAATACAAAGTACAAAAAAAATTAATAATAAGTTTATTTAGTTATTATAGTATTTTAAAGCAGCCTTCTATAGCTGCTTTCAAATGGATGTTTAGTAGAGTTATCACCCACATCACCAAATGGAATGACAAGATGTGTGAGGTCTCTTACATCCTAAAATATGGCCTCAAGTATGGTTATGGTTACAAGACAATAATGGGTATCTGGAATAAGGCGTTACAGGCGATGATAAGGCCACAGGTTGCTAATACACCTACACATGACAGTACCACCTGGTACCAATATTATGGTATTACATATGGGAAGACCTTACAATATATTCTTAATAAATCTTTAGGGGCATCTAATTATAAGATAGCCTGGAAGAGAGGAAATACCCTCTTTAACATAGAAATAGTAAAGACCCGATCCCTGAACATAGGAAATCGGGTATATATTGACAGCTCCTGCAACTTCATGACTTTTTAAAACAGATTCCCGATTCTTTAATATTGTTGACACTGTACTTTGTGAAATCCTAAATTTCTGCTCAACCTTTATTTCTCACTCTATAATCCACATTTTTTAGCAATTCCACGTTTTCTGCGACACTCAACGACTTTCTCTTTGACATGGTAAATGCTTTAGTAGAGCTGAACAAAGACTAACTAAAATCTCTCAGTTCAGTTTTGGTTTGATTTTAAGCCAATTAGCACAAGTAACATACAAACCCGAAACCAAAACAAGCCCTAGAACTTTACACTAACCCCCTCTATAGTACAAATCGACACATCCATTTTGTTTATTTGTTGGCTTTTTCTAACCAGACCCAATCTAGACTCCTTACCTTATCCTTTTCCCTCACCTCTGAAATTAAAAATTTTGATATATAGAAATTTTTTTCGATATATAGAAACAAGTTTCAATGGAAATTTCACAGGACTAATAAAAAACTTTGATATACGGAGAATTTTGATATATAAAAGTTTGATATATGGAGGTCCGACTGTATATGTTGCTTGCTAGAATTGTAAGTTTTTGAATTCTGTTTTAAACTCATCCTTTATGTAATTAAATGGATTTGCTGCTGAAGAGGATTCTTTTGGGTCAAAAATACTTCAGAACTTTATTTTTGTTTTAATAAAAGAAGTTTCTACTATCTGAAGATTTGTTTTGGATTTTATTTTGGAATTTTACAAAGTTAGATAGATGTTTCTTGTACTTCTGATTTTTTCAGATTTTCAATGAAAAGATTTTACACACACACCTATATTTTATAAGTTATTATTATATAGAATATAGAATTAATTTGATTTTAAATTAACTAATTATCTTTCTTAAATGAACTCAAATGTAAATAATTTGCTATTTATTCATCTTAAATTAAATGATTATTAATTTATTTCTAAAACAGCTACAAAATGATAAAGAATTTATGAATAATAGAACATATTCTTATGATGGTTGTAATGCTGATGCAAATTCATTTTCTATATCAAATCAAGATGATGCACATTTTCTTAACAAAGAAAGTCAAGCTCAAACAAATTTGCAAACCTCAGAATTTATTGAAAATACATTTGAAATTAAAACCGAAGAAAACAAAGGTATTTTATGTAATTCATTTTTATTATAGTATTTGATAATATTAAACTTTCAAGTTCTGCTATTCATCAAGAAACACAAATAATCCAGAAAGCATTTTAAGCAGGAAAACAAAAATTTATTATTAGTAAATAAATACAGATATTGATGATATTATTATTACCTCTATTTTTTTATTAATAATAAATTGTTGTTTTCATGCCTAAAATGCTTTTTGGATTACTTGTATACCTAGGGGTCTATGCTGGTCTCAGTCTCTCCACAGAGATGAAAAATTGTCTCTGTGAAAAGACAATCTTTTAAGCAATTCTCCAGTCATTCTCTCTCAGGAAACGTCATCATTTTCCCCATGATGCTTAGAATATGCATATACCTAACATCAATCCCATTTCACCCAATGAAACTACTTGTTAAATTGCATTTCACCGGCACTGCGCAAACTCAGTATTCAAAGAAAATGGCGGTGAACAGACGTGATTATTTATATAATTACACCACGCAGCAAATATAAGCTTTGATAAGTGAATTGGAGAATATGATAGCGAATGTATTGGAGCAGTCATTGATAGAAATGTGGATGACTAATTGTTAGTAAATGCACAACAAAGGGTAAGATTTTACTTTGAAAGCTGTCATTCACTCAGTTGTTTAGATTGTGTGTGTTACTTTTTATATCTTTAATTGATTCTGTTAGTTGTTATTTATAATTACGAATATTAACAAAAACATGAACATTTCAGTGTATAAAGGTTTTTGTATTTATTGTGAACACAATGTTAATTTACAATTAATTCTGATAAATGGCAGCAGTCAAAATAAAATTTTACTTAAACATAAAATATTTTAAATACTGATATTAAATTGGAAAAATAAGATGATAAATAAATAAATATATATTTAATGCATAGAATTCTGTTTGAATTTTCATTTATTGTTCAAAGGTGTTTATTAAAATGGGAATATGCAGTAATATCTTAAACGAAGAATAATAGCTTAAACAAAAACATGTTTATATCCAATTGTCTATCGATCAAAATTATATCCTCAATATTTTGTTGAAATCCTCTACCTGAGAAAACTACAACGCTGATGGATAAAAGACACTTTTTTTCAATTAAAATACATTGAAAAAAGTGTCTTTTATCCAGTATGTGTAAATTTGATGCTAATTCCTTACAATGCTACAATTTCATTTTTTTAAATTAATAATTAAACTTTTTTTTTAAATAGATCACCCAAAGAACTCCAAATATTTTAATGGTCTTTAAATATTCTATTCCGATTGAAATTACGTATTATTTCTTTTTTCAAAACATCTAAATGTTGATTGTCTCATCTTATAAGGATCAACACAACACATTTAGCAGTAGGATACATAAACACACTTTAATTTCTTATTAAAAACGTTTTCAATATACGTGGATACTATCGTCAGTTAACGAAAACATTCTAAATTAGAACTACAAAACAAATCTTATCTAATAGAACAGAATACATTTCAAATATAAAATTATTTTAAAAAACGTAAAATTAATCTAACAAGCATAAAAAGTTTACAGAGACATTATTCCACCTTATATTATTTACACTAACTGGGAGGTAGATAATAAAACAATTACGAATAAAACATCATAAATACTAACAATTTTCTTTTACTGCACATTTCCATGCTAGGCTCAGTTCCTCTGCTTGTCTAACATTGACTACATTATCAGAAAAATTACACTTTACGATTTCTAGTTTCTCCCTTATTGGCAGATCTTTACGATTGTTAATAGTCTTAACCACCTTGGCATCTTTCCAATCAATACTTATATCTTTTCCATATGCCCTCTGGGCTAATGCTGTTACAAGATTGCCTTTGGCAATACTATCCCTATGATCATGTAACCTATCTTTGAAATTTCTGCCTGTAGCCCCTACATATACTTCCGGTTGGTTATCATCCACATTATAAAAAGATATTTTATATATGCCTGATTTAAAGCCCTCCATTCTTTTATCTTTCTCATTGTGCAGTAAATTAAAAACTGTGAGTGCTCTCTTAAAGGTACGTGTCATGTTGTTAGATTTAAGAGTTTTTTTCACAGTCCATGAGTTATGAAACCTGTACGGTATAGGGAATCTACTGGAGTTTACATTGGAAGTCTCTATAGTCGCAGGAGAAATTTATGCAAAATATCTATGTAAAAGAGAAAACTAAGTTTTTATCTAATGCCTCCCTCACGGAGCATCAAGAATCTCCTGCGACTATAGAGACTTGGAGACTTTGACTCCTGCGACTATAGATTCCCTATATCATACAGGTTATATAACTCACGGACTGTGAAAAAGGCTCTTAAATCTAACAACATGATATGTACCTTTAAGAGAGCACCCACAGTTTTTAATTTACTGCGCAATGAAAAAGATAAAAGAACGGAGGGCTTTAAATCAGGCATATATAAAATATCTTTTTATAATGTGGATGATAACCAACCGGAAGTATATGTAGGGGCTACAGGCAGAAATTTCAAAGATAGGTTACATGATCATAGGGATAGTATTGCCAAAGGCAATCTTGTAACAGCATTAGCCCAGAGGACATATGGAAAAGATATAAGTATTGATTGGAAAGATGCCAAGGTGGTTAAGACTAACAATAAGCATTCCTAATACAATAATAAGTATATAGGTCAAAAATGATCTAAGCATTTAATATTATCTACAGTATGTCTATGAAACTTGCATAGTTTTTATATTATTCATTTATATATGTTAATAATGTTATGATGCATATTTACACAATGTAATTAATATGATAAATCTGTATATAACAAACATTTTTTCATTTCTTTTAATGTATATTCTTGTTTAATTAAAATTTTTTTGTTGCATTTTTATTAAGGTTTCTGTTTCTTCAAAAAATTTATTATTGTGATTTGTTATCTATTGTAATAAAATCAAGCAAAACAAAATAGATTTGCAAATAAACTTGTGTTAATTTTATTTAAAATAAATCTTTTTTAAACAAATTATTGTTTTAATTTATTTAAAACTTCAACCATTTGGGCTTGAATATGAATACTTTGTTCTTGTAATATGGTTTGTTGTTGCAATGACTGTAGTATTTTTCTATCATACTCTTCTGCTAAATCAATACTTCTCTTTTGTTGTTGTAACATTAATTTCATTACTTTCACTACTTCTGTTTCATAATTAGAATTATGTTGTTGTCGTCTTCTTTGCCTTAAAATATTTTCGTTTTCTGCTGTTTCTGGAAGAGTTAATTTATCAATATAAAATTTGTTAAATATATCTCATGTTAGAGACATATAAAAAGATTAAAGTAATGTTTTACCTAAAGTATTTTCTGAAGTTACTTGTGGAAAGTCAAATAAAACATTAGGAGAGTGAGCTTCAGAAACAGGTGAAGTTGATGTAGAGAGTTCCTGTTCAGTTAAAATTAAATCAGGATTATTAATGGGTGTTGTTTGCTCCTCTGAATTCTGTGATTCTACTGGAATGTAATCTATATCATGATACTAAAATTTTAAGAAATAAAATATTTATTTCTGAAGTGGGGAAAAAAATAAAAACATGTTTTATATTTTAATGTAACTATGATAGTTCATCAAAACAAAATTTATTCATATAACAGACAAAATTTTTCATCATTTAGATATCTTAATTAGATTACAAAATTTTAATTCTAATTGCTTTTGTATTTATATTCCATTTATTATAAGTACTTACCTGAACACTTTCTTGTATCTTTGAATAATCATTAACAGGCAAATTTCCAATGATACTATGAACTACATCCCAAAATTTCCAAACAGAGGGAGCACATCCACTAGTCATTTTAGCTTTTTCTTTCCTATAAAATATAATAGAACCAGCTAATTTTTGTGATTTAAATTAAATTTTATAATATTCAAGTTACAAGTCAATTAAAAAACACGGAACTCTAATAAATTGAGAGAATATAAATTTTTCAATTACAAGACCAATAGCCTAAAATAAAAAATTTAAACAATGAATATTTTTTCCTTATATACGACTTAAAAATAATATAAGTGATCGTACGAAAAAATATAGCAGCTTTGTAACTTACCTGTATTCTCGTGCAAGATTTTGTATTTTTCTACGGATATCCTTGCTTGTTCTGCTAATGGAAACTTCTTCCAATCTTTTACTCATCTTTTCGTAAACAATACAATTTCGTTTTTGTGCTCGAAGGTCATTTAAATACTCTTTCCAAACATCGCAAAGCGATATAACTTCCTCATCAGACCAATTATTATTACGTCTTTTGCTATTAACAACGTGGTTATTAGTCAATACAGTCGATGAAGCAGCCGAGTAATCCGCCATTTTAAACTTGTTTTCTTCGTGATGTAGCGGACCGCGGAGAAAGCTTGTGACGTAAATAATCGGGCAGAAAGGCAATTAAACAAGTTCTGGAAACTTGGTTAAGTTAATCGCGTTGTTTGCAGTTTAATCATGATCAGTAAATCAGGTTCGCGTTTACACGTATAAATTTAAACTCAATCAAATATTTAATCACAATGAACTGTCCCGTGGAAACGTAGCATATGCGTCGAATTCGCCATTTTGGACGTGTTTAATGTGATTAAATGATGTCAATACAGAGTTTCCATAACACATTTTTGGACATGATTTAGTGTGTAGCAACGACTCGAAATGGCGCCGAATTTCGTCATTCTAGCGTTCTACGTCATTCTCGTGCCACAGATTCATGTTGCTGAAACTGTCTAATATTGCAGGCTCTCTGATCTTTACATTAGGGCTTGTTCTGCTTTAATGGCACTAGGGTCTCACGGGCCAAATTAGAGCTTAGATCTTCCACCATTTACCCTCCTACAATACGTTCAAATATTCCCTTTTGCCATCGACACCAAAAACTGTCGCTACAGTCCATAAATTAACTTCCTTCTAGATTTGTAGTTCAGTCGACCAGTGATAGCTTTTTCTAGCATAAAAAGGAGGGGTTCTCCGATAAAAAATGTCCCAGAGTTAGAGGGATCAGAAGTTGAAAGTGTGATCAGTCTTGAATCAAACAAGCTTCTATCTGAATTAACAATGTATCAAGTTCTTGAAAGTTTAAAACTACTGCCTTACATGTCTGGTCTAAATGTTTTCATAGATTTAATTCCTGCTTCCGTAAAGCTGAACTCACACCGACCACAACAGAACCACGCCACGACCATAAAATGGTGGTTGCTTGTGAACGGTCGTGAATTATAATTATATTAATAAAGAAACGCATAATATAACTCAGATGGACCACTAAACTAAGTCGGTTTCAACGGCTGTTGCAACTTGTGATCGATATCATCCACAAAATTGTGGTCGTCAGTGGTTGAGCGCAACTCACACAGTGCAACATACTGACCGTTAGCCGCCGACAGCGCTTCCTTTCAACCAGCAATCCGTAACGGATTGCACATGTATAGGTAACAGATTGCGGATTGTGCAGTCCCTTCCCGACTGCGCATATAAGTGGTTCCTGGGTGGTTGATTTCGGCTACAACCCAACCACACCGTAACCACCGTTTTGTGCTTGTGGCGTGGTTCTGTTGTGGTCCGTGTGAGTTCAGCCTTAGTCCTCTGAAATGAGGAGCTTTTTTGATTATATTATCATTGTTTGTTTTTAACTTCATTTACTTTTTACATATTGTCTGGCGCAGCTTGACCTGTAACGCCCATACATATAAATATTCACCAATCAACCGAAATGAGGGCTAGTAGGTGGAATAAATTTCCAACTAACCAACTCTTGAGAAGCGAAATCACGAATATCTTGTCCCTTAGTAGGATTTTGCCCTCGGAAATTGGTTGCATTGTCACTATAAATCTGCATTTTATACTATTGTTCATTTTTGTCTCTTGTTAGCAATGTACTTTTGTTCGAATTTTACATGGTTTTTTTTACTTATTTTTTATCATTTACTCCTGTTTTTAAATTTTATCATGTTTGGTGCAGTTTGGCCTATGAAATCCTTGTACCATTAAACACCAACAAACCTAACCAATATAAATCTTCAATGATCTTCTCCTCATGGAAATAAATCTCCTTAATGCTACTAAAAATAATTCCCATCTGAAGTCAGAAACCATCTCCAAATGTGTACTGCTCTTGTTGAAAATCAAACAAACAATGTCACATGATTTAATCTTACATTACTTTTAGATTTGGTTATGTTATGATTGTCCTGCTAAGTCAATTCCTACATCTAAGAAGGCTCTTCTTGGCTTTCCATCAAGCACATTTTAACTGAACGTTCTTATTTACTGCCGACCATTTACAGCATTTTAATCTTGCTGCATTTATTGGCAAAGATTTTAACTCTCCCATCCTTTTAAACGAATATTTCTGTTTTACGCCATATTTAATAGTTATTTTATGGCATTTTCTTTCATGTATGGCAGTTTACATCATATTATATGTATATACTTTGTCTGTCTTTGGCCTTCTATATTTAAAATGTCACTATGTTTAATTATGGCCGTTTACGTCATTGTTACATTATATTTTGTTTCCTTTTAATTTTATTTGTTAGATTTTTCATTTTTATACACCTTTTGTTTAGGATATTTTTGTTGATTTTTACATATTGTCTGGTGCAGTTTGACTCATGAGGTTCTTATGCCATTAAACACCAACAGACCAATCTTCCAGGGTTTACTCTATCTGAGGGAGATCACCTAGAATTTGTGACAACGGTTGATACAAGATATTTTCATTATTTGTGAAATCTGAAATGTCTGCTTGGGAAATAAGAAAATTATGAAAGCACACAGTTGCCTTAATAATTAAATCAACATGCGTTAGCAATGCTGCAATAGTCCGCCTTAATATTCGCCACCTGGAAGATAAAATATCAAATCTTTTTCAATGATTCGTCTAACTTAGCTTTGATGATGATTAAAAACTTGCTGCCTTTAACTTAAATTTCTACCTGGAAAAGATCTCATTACATAGTTTTTCAAAGGGAATACTTCATACCTAACAAGAACATAAGGCATTTCAATATTTTCTGCTGGGAGTGTATTGCTGCTAGGAATTGAAATTTTTGTATATTCTAAAGCTTAGCCAAATAGAGAATTTTGAATATATCACCATCCGAATTATGGCCATAAGAATCAATATCAACTAATACAACTTTATAATTAGCATTACGTATTGCTAATAATACTATACTGTAGGTATGCTTATAATTATAATAGAATGAATCAGAATTTCCAGGACACTAAACCTGAATATGCTTGTCATCCATTGCACCAATACAATTTAGAAAATTCCACAATGAGTTAAAACCCTTGACTATTTGTTTCCATTCTTCTCTTGTAGGTGGAGATAGATATTCTGGATAAAAACAGCCCCAAAGTACAGTTCGTTATGGCGGTGGTGTAAGTTCTTTTATAGGTTTATTTGGTTCGTATATCGAATCACTTCTACGGACTCACCGTTCGTTTCTATATGTATAAGTTTATTTACAATCTCTATACAAACACCATGTGAACATAAAAGTAAATATTGATCTGGAGAGGTTTGATGGGATAACATAAAATAAAATGAGATCACATACAACAAACAAACAAAATATTTTCACGGGAGGGTGACAAGGAGTGCCCATCAACGAAATGTCCAAAAGTCAAGTCGAGAAGTTTCTTTGCTTGATTTTATTATCTGGCGCAGTTTCGTCTCGTGAGGCCCTTGTGCCATTAAATACCAACGAAACAACCAATCATCAGCTTTGTTAAGCTATATTATGCATTAATTTTTCTGTATGACTTAGAACAAGTACTTTAAGCAATCTGTAATTTCTTCTAAATAAGTTATTCGGAAGTTAAAGAACTTGTTTTGTCTCGTAAAATCTTTTTAACGAGTACTGCTACTGTCAGCTAAGAACTCAAGCACATCCACCATTTTCTTAACGGCGAGGAGAGCATGCAAGACCATTATTTTTCTCTCAGCTTTGCGAGACAAAATGTAAGCGAAAGAGCGAAAGTTTTCTGTTTATCGACTTTTTCTCAATGGTATTAAATGACGTCATTAACCAGTTTGTCGGCTTGAAGCAGAAATTTATGAATACGACCCTTAATCATCATGCATTGTTTTCTATTTTGCAAACAAATAATTATAATGATTTATAACAGATAAGTTTTAAATAATCGACTTGTTACGAATAGACATTTTTGCACTCATATTTCTAAGAAATTTAGCTACATAATTATTTCAAAACGAATTTAGAAGATAGATGAATAATTTTAGTTGAAATTGATTTCATATTATTATGAGATCATAAAATCTTTTATGTTGCTTATTGAATTGGAATTTATTATTTATTTTATATATTAAAACTCTTTTAAATTAAAAATTCATCAGTATACGTAGAAATATTTTTTGATTGATCGTTTCATAAGAAATACAATTATTTTATAAAATAGATTTAAGACACAAACAAAATATCATTGTGACTAAATCTGACTGTTAATGTTTGCCTTTAATATCATATTATTTGTTCCATATATGTTTAAAGTGTTTGCAATGCAACAGGTAAGATATCCATTGCAGTTTCTTGAATTATAGAATTTTTTAAGAAGCTATTTACAGTACTTTCATGATAAAATTTTTCTCAACTGTATTTATTAACAGACACATTAATGTATGTGTAAAATGGATTTTTTGCAACTTACTAATTAATTGCATTTCATTATTTTCGAGTGAATTAAAAAATTTCACATTTAATGAAAATTTTAATTAAGAAATATTTTATGCTCCTGTATGTAAAACTGACTTGACTTCAATTTTCCTTAATTTTTTGAAATACAGCAATTATTTGTTTTATCTTTCAGAGATATATTTTTGGCTTAATTTTGTGCTATTTCACAAGAAGAGTTGCGTTACAAATGCCATTTACAATTGTTCAAAATCATAAACCCGAATTAACTTTACATTAAGATAAACACTAAATATGATCTTGTGTTTTATACTACTGTATTTTATTTGTATATTATTGTGTTTTCTGACACTGTTTTTATTTCTTCTGTTACTTTTGCATTTGTCTCTGCTGATAGTGTTGGTTTTCTGTTATTTGGTTATTGTTTAACTTATTACTGTTTTTACAATTTTCTGTAAAGTCATTTAGCATATTCTCTAACAAGACTGACCAACCTACCATAAATTCGATTTTCTTTGGAAATGGACATAGTCAGTTTTACTAACAAGACATGTTTCTACAAACAAGATATAAACAAGATAACATGTTTTTACTAACAAGATATGTTTCTGATACTAGAATATTGTGTTAAATATTTTTAATTATACACAATTACAGCATCAAAACTACAGTTTCAAAAAAAGAATATCTCTTAAACAATATTTGAAAAGACAACTCCGTCAATCAATGCTGCCTAGTTTACCGCAAATCATATCGGCTAAAAGTAAATTTAGGAAAATTCTCAAAGGAATTGTGCTTCTTGTATGTGTTTCAGGGTTCTTTTATCAAACTCATTCTTTTCTGGAAGTTTACTTGGGATATCCGACTGTTGTAAATATTGAAGTTTCTCACCCTGATAATCTGTCTTTTCCGGATATTACATTTTGTAATGAAAATGGGTAAGTTCATTTTATTATTACTGTACGTATACTACCAAAACTTTTACCTGAGGTCATATCGACTTAGATTAACATGTCATAACTCAATCAAAATAAGGCAATTGAATACGATTTAAAAATCATAGAGGCATAAAAGTTTAGGACGAAGAATTGATTTGCTTATAAATTTAGTATTTAAAGCGAGAGAATAAATGTTTTTAAAAATATTTAAATAGAAAAATATGCTGTGATATTGTAAATTTTTTAATTATAATATTTAATATATTAGTATAGTATCAGTGTGCACTTGTTTCATCATGTTTGGGTAGACTACTTGGCTGTAGATCATTCATCTTTTGTAGTACCTTATCCCATATCCCTTTTAACGTCTTTACAGATTTTCAAGACTGAAATTTTGCAAATATCATCCAAAATTGTGTTTCCAACCTTCTAACATAACTGAATTTTGCATTTTTTATCCCAGGGCATGTCACTTAAATTTTAATAATTATTTGAAGGTATATAGTTATTTATTTACTTAATAAAAATTATTATAAATAGAACTGAATAGAGAGAATATTCAATATGATTTATTTTCAATACACATATTTTTCTACGTAGTATCCAATACCAGATACCATATACAAATTTGAAACTAATATAAGCCTTCCACGGCTTTTATTATTTTCTGATAAATGGAAGGAAATTGTTCAGCTTTGTTATTATAAAAAATATGACAAGAAGCGAGCTCTTTGTATGTAAGTTATTCTTTTATAATATACGAAATATTTAATGCATTTTGCTATTTATTCATTTTAATCGGGACAAAAGAATGGTTTATACTTTGAATAAATATATTCACAATTTAATTCATTGCATCACATATTGTAGATCTCGTTGTTTATTGCATGATTTAAAATTGATATAAAAAAAACCAAAATGGCATTTATCTGGAGAAAATTTTATTATTCCAGAAACGTTTCCGAGTTACTCATGAGGTCATCTTCAACTGTGCTATTTATAAAAAAAGTCAAATTTGCAGAAAAGGTTTACACGTGTTACAACGTTTGATCTTAAGATAAATAGACAGACTGCACTTGAAGAAGTTAAAATGATTTATATAATTGCTTTACTGTAATGAGAAAAAAAATTACAAATTTCAGAAATATTAAGAAGGAATAGTTAGAAGTACAATATGGTTAAAATTTTGTTACGAAACAGTTTATAGTTACATAAACAAAATTCACAAATAACAAACAATAAAATGCCGAGCGTTTAAGGCATTTTAACCAGTTTTCCAATCTTACGGCTCTTATTGGCAAAGATTTTAACTCTCCGCATTTTTGTTTTTTATCGGATATTTCTATTTTACGTCATATTTAATTGTTATTTTATGTTTAGTTGATTTTATTGCAGTTTACACCATTTTATATCTTTTTGATGTTATATATCTTACTGTTTAAACTGTAGCGTTTTACACCATTTCACAATATGACATTTTCATCAAATGGCTCGAAACAAATATATTTAGACATGTTTGTAACTCCATTTATTGGAGTTACAAACATGGCTGAAGATATTTGTTTTGAGTCATTTGATTAAAATGTCATATTTTAAGGTGCGAAGACTGAGGCTGGTGGTAGTTTCTTCCATTTTTAATCGGTTGATGGTTCATTAGTTGCGTTTTTTGGCCTTTGGAGGTGTACCAATAAAGCTAATTTTTGTTCAAAGGATAGTTTATTAGAAGCAGTATATATCGATAAGTTTGATTGTAATATTGTATCGGCTGAATGCGGTCTGGTTCTTGTCAGAATTCGCTAGGAAAGCTTCATTTAGAGATTTTTTACTCTTCGTTTTTCAAAACATTAACTTCCAATAAATGTAACTAAATATATGAGACAGTATTTCATTATGAAATACCAAACAAACTTTAATACTCGAAATACTGTCATCTTAAATTGATACGAATTTTAGGATATTCTATGAATAAAGATTCTGAAGATTTTTCTTTAAATTCAACGTACTGTACATGGTTTCAATCGAATTATCTAAAAAATGGGCTTTATTCTGACTTGTTGCAAGTAACGTTTGATATGTAATAAGATACTGGATCAGTCATTCTTTCAATCAGATTTAGCGCATTTCTTGTTTTCCAGATGATAAATATATGGTCGACGTGGCTAAGTTTAGGCTCAACTCATACGAGCCCAGCATAACCACGCCACAACTACAAAACGGTAGTCTGTTTGTGGACGATCGTGAATTATAATTATATTAATATAGAAATGCATAATCTAACTCAGAGGACCGCTAACTGAAGTCGGTTTCCTCCGATGTCGCAACTTATGGCCGATATTGTCGCTACTTGTGGCGTGGTTCTGTTGTGGTAGGTGTGAGTTGAACCTTAGACGGATTTCGTCACAAAGTCTTAAGTAATAAAGATTTTCTCCTGATAAATGCTATTTGTGTTTTTTTGCATATTGCAGATATTTTTCGAATATAATATACGTAAATTTAGCGAATTATCTTTAAGTTACCTATAAGTAATGTATTAAAAAATTATCACATTATATAACTCAGCAAGCCACAGAGTGTTAAATGCATAAATTCTAAAACACGATTTTTTCACATTTGTATTTTATCAGAAAATATATTTTCATTTTTTTTTTCAGGAATACTGATGTCCTCTTTTATATCAGCATTGGAGAAATTACTGGTCTACGCCATGTTTGTTTCAATATTAAAAATCCGAAATCAGATAGTAAATATTTTATTTTTTATATTTGGATTATTATACATCGAACAATACGCGTTGTTAATCAATAAATAATGTAATAAATCGTGGTTTAATTATTAATTTTCTATTAATTATTCAACTTAACATTATTTCAGAAACTTATTTCAAACAATTTTCATTACTGTTACAAGTAAATCCCGAAAATCTCTTACGTCCAGAATTCGTCAATGGGATTGTTGCAGCAATACATCCACCTGGTGTGCCTGCAAACCCGTTTTTGCAAGGAATTTCTATGAAAACAGGATACAATTATGTAATCAATCCGAATGTGGTCGGTGTATTTTTTTTAATTTCTGACACACTTAACATTACATAAATTAATTCGTTTTAATAGCTGATAGAAAATTCTCTCTCTCCTCCATATAACGATTACTGCGTGGAATACGAAAAATTTAAGTCTGTATTTACTAATAAGACATTTTATTCGCAAGAAGTAAATCGTTATTTGTTTACTCATTTTTTTAACTAGGCGATGCTACTAATATGTCTAAAATGATGGCTATTTGCAGGAATGTATTATGGAATGTTACCTTAAGGTAGCTAATGATACATACGGATGCGTATGCTCTAGCCTTTATTTGACTACATTTTATAAATTATGTCAAGAAGGTATGTTGTTTAGCTGCTATTGTATAATATTTCTAGTTTAAATACTAATTTTTTCAGAACAAAAGCAATCTTGTGTAGAAAAAATTCAAAATTCGCAATGTTCCACATATTGCCCAAAATCTTGCAGGTATTTTTTTTAATTTGTTTAAAAAAAAAGATTTATAAAATTAAATATCATTAATATTACAGTCAAGTCAGTTATGCTTTTGAGATTATGAGAAAACGTTACCAAGTATATGTGAAAGGAGTAAGTACAATTTTATTCATTAAGTACAATAATTCATTATTAATTAAAAAGAATTCTATATATTTTCTCTGATCGTATTAAAATCACAGAAACTAGCTTAACCCATTAATTATAATTTTGAAAGGTTCAAAGAAAAATCATCTTTTCTTTGATTTCGTTTCATTTTTATACATAACTTCCTAAAGATATTTTATTCAATAAAAGTAATTTTTATTTATAGGATAAAGAACTTTATAGGAAAATAATGATGGTTGAGTAAGTATGGTGTAATTAATTTCGAAGTTTTTTCAATTTAATTATATGGATGAAAATTTTGAGTTAACTATGTTTTTATTATTTTATAAACTAGTCTTTATAATTTGCGGAAGCAAATAGTAACAGACATTTTTTTGTCTTCCTGATGATATTTTACTCAATGTAGAAAAATAAAGTGTGATCTTCTAAGCATTTTGTTTAGCTGAAAAGCAAACAAAGACTTTAAGACTGTAAAGCAGGCATCATTATAATTTTAATTAATTATAAAATTTACAATATTCATTTTCGCAGAAATTCCATCTTGAAAATAGATATTATGTTCAGTAAGCCACGTGTTACTTCTTACGTGCAAAAACCGAAGTTTGAGGTCAGTTTTATAATTTTAAATTATATTAATTAAATTATAATTAAGTTTTATTTTTATTTCCAGACAATTGAAGTTTTTAGTTATCTTGGAGGTTATATGGGAATGTGGCTTGGTTTTTCACTTATTGCTATTTTGGATATAGTAGAAATGATTATATTATTAGTTGTAAAATTATTAAGACAAACTATATGTAAATGTCAAAGAAATAGAAGAAGAATTCTTACAGTAAAAAAATATTAGCTTGCAAATTATATATCATTATATAGTTTGACCAAGAGGTGTTTACGCCATAAAATGAAATCCAAACCATATGATTGTTTACAAAATATTCAGCTGTTAACTTTTATCAAAATCTTGTGTATTAGAAGCAATAAAATATTTTAAAATTAGAATTTGCGGATACTCAAAATATGGAAGAATTTAATTTGTTTAATTTCTGTCTTATTTAAACTTCAGTGTAATAGAAAAGAAATTTTTAAATCGTGGCACAATAACTTCACTAGAAGATCGATTCTATTAATTATGACACTAGACAAAGTGATGAATAGTTGATTTTCATTCTCTATAGGGATGCTTGAACACTATACTTTATTCATAATTATGTGTTTCTTTTTTGGATCTCTCTGAATCACTTCAAAAGTCGTTCATGAGCAATTTTTCAAATTTCAAGAAACAATGTAAACAAATATATTCTGAAAATTGTTTTCTGGCATCAATCATGTAAAGCCTTTATTTTAGAGCCTTTATTTTAACGAGTTTCCTCAAATTTCAAACTGTTAAAAGAAAATAGGAATGTCAATTTTTGTATTGTTAGAAATATTTTTAAATGGAATATAAAATGAATTCTGTTGAAAATTGTTAATAGCCGAAATAGGGAATCTGTACAATGTTAAAAATAAATCTTTGAAATGTCAGAAGTTTCATATTTATTTGTGACAATATGCTTTATTTTCTCTTTCAAAATAACTTGTGATAACATATTAAAAAATTACATCATTTAATTAATTGAAGAATGTTTCAAAGCACAGTGCTGTATTTTCTTATTGATCTGTTAATTTGTCATATCATTTTGGCTTAATTTCAAACTGTAAGAAATAGGAATTGTATATAATACAAACTAAAATATAAATAAAATAAAACAGATATGTCGATGTTTGGAATGTTGATATCTTTAAACTAACATTCTGTCTATTACACAATAATGACGAATCGATTTAGATCAATTTAACATATATGAGCCTGAAAATGGATCCGAATAATATAATAATGATTTAAATTAAATAATATTTACATTATAGATCGTTTTTACAAACAGACAATCCAACCAAATATGATCAAATAGCCATCATTTTCAATGGGCACTTATCTTTACTGTATACGCCCATTGAAACTGATCGATATATTGATCCTAGAAGATACTAATTTTGTGTATATATTCATTCAGGTAAGATATTTACGCTTGATGTTTCCTCAAATTATATAAATACCTTTTATTATTCCTTATCGCGATCATTTCATTAAATCCAAAATTGCTAATATTGTGTTGAATTTTTAAAAACATCTAAATAAATAATGGAAACGATCATTCACCGAACTTGTTTTAACATTGTTACTATTTATTTGATATATAACAGTTTTGTATCATTTTTTTGTATTTCATGTTAACGGTTTTAGGGCGGTTTAGAATGATTAGTCTTGATTAAATGCTTTTTTTAAGTGTGGCATTTTACATCACTTTTACATTTACTTTTTGTTAGCAATTTATTTTGTTTTATTTTATTCTTTTTATTTTTTCTTAAAATCATCTTAATTTTTTGTTATTCATTATGTCTCTCTGAATTTTATCTATTATTCGGCACAATTTAGCTCATGAGGCTATTGCGCCACTAAACTAAACCGAACCAAACTTGTTCTAAATTTTTATTGCTCTTTTTCCTACAATGAATCCATTTAGGTAAAAACTACTGAATATAAATTATTCATTTCTATTATTCATGAATTATCAGATTATCTTACTGTTAAGAATAAAATATCACAATAACCTATATTTATTTGCATCATCTTAAATTTAAAGGACTTATAAAACATCTTTAATATTTTCAATTTAAAGTGAAAATATTAAATTTTATGAGCGTTTAATCATGCAATTGAGAAATTTTTTCAGTAATATCTTAACGATATTAAAATGAAATGAATTTCGATGAACCATAATTCTTCACTTTATCTGATATAATATAATAATTACGGCAATTTTATTGATATATCAATAATAATTAAATTTTTAACGATGTTTTAAAAATTTATAATTTCTGGCTTATTGTCGTTTAATAGGTCTATTACAAAAGAATATTAAATATATTTTCTAGAAACCGTTAATTTTTAAATATGGCGATAAAATAACAGTGGAAATAGAAATGAATTTTATAAGTAAATTTTCGATACTGTTGATCGTGAACCTGTACATTTTTAAACATATACTGTGTAGCAGATAGTTTCTATTATTTAAATCTGTTTTCTCTATTACAGTAAAATAATATGTATCACACAGTAAATGTCCGCCGAAACCAGGTATTTATTTGTTAACGTAATAAAAAACTATTAATTTGTTTTGCAAAATTAATTTTTTTAGATGGTTAAGATAAATTAAAGTTAAGATAATATAGAGATATAGAAAATTAAGATAATATAGAGATGATCGTATAAGTGTTTTTTTAAATAGATAAGTTGCCTCTATAAGATAACATTAAGTAAGTAAATATAATTTATTATTGTATAAAATATATAAAAGTAAATATATTAGTAAAAAGATAAAATTTTGCAGTTAAAAGGACGGTCATTGGCTAAAAGCCCTTTTTCAGATCTCCCAAAAAAAAATCAAAAATATGTAAATATATATAACATAGAAAAAACAAAAAAAAAAGATAACTTTAATATACCTAAATCAAATTAATCACAAAACAGTTTGTTATTTTTACAACAATACTACAAATAAAGCAAATTAATTAACAAGTATACTACATCAAAAATCAAGAATATGGTGCAGTTCGGCTCAGGAGGCTGTTGCGCCATTAAATCAAACGAAACCAAAAATCAAGAATAAAATCTTAGATGTCTGATATTAGAATATTGTGACATGGGTAGAACAAAGAAATCATGAGACACAAATGTATTTCATAAAGTTTATAAAAATTTTATAAACTTTTTTTTTGTATCAATATAACCATATTCAATTTAAGAGATGTTGGATATTTTCTTGTCTTAAATGATAAATTTATCAAATATGTCAAAGGTTTAACTATGTTTGAAAGAACCAACAATATTATTCTAAGACTGTATTGTCTAATCCAGGTGTTTTATTATCGAATGTTTTAACTATATTAAATACTTCTTCCTCAGAAGCATCAAATAACAACATACAATTTTATTGATAATTTAAATCACAGTTTTCTTTACAATCCAAAATATCCAACAGAGGTCTGAGAGAACTGAAATTAGGTGCACATTTATTATTTAACACAAATTAAGGCATTGTTTTCTATCAGACAATTTAGTAACTTTCAATATATCAATATTTTAAGGTATGAATTCTTTGCAATATAACTAACAATTTAAGAATAATATCCATTAAATTTTCATTATCCAATTTTGAACTGCAAGTATCCATATATTTCACTTATATTATTATTCCTCTTTTGATCAGTTATTTTATATTGCAATATTAATCTTTCATAAATTCTGTTTAAGTATTTTGTTGTCTTTATCAATATTAGCTCCTTTTTCAGGGATTGAGTTTCTGTGAAAATTTCAATATATTTACCTTCCAAAGATTCAATTTTTCCTTGTAATTTATTTAAAAATTTATAAATTACAAGCTGTGAATGTTTTAAATCAGATAATTCATTTTGCAACACTTTCAACTCCGTAAAAATACTTCATAACTGAAACAATATATTCTGTAATTGTATTACTGAAGTGTCCCAATGTAATTCACTAATATTTTGGGCGGTAACTTCTGACGTATTACATGAACTTCAAATCTATATCATATAAATTGTTATGACTATCATGAATTGATACTTTTTCCATCTCCAATTTGTGAACACACTTCCATTTACTTTTTACTTTCTTTCTTAATTTACTGAAAGTTTTACGATTATAACGAGCATTCATAACGATAAACATTAGAACACAATGAAAACTTAACAACCCTCCCGCAGAACATTTTTGACGACAAAAGGAACACAAATTCTGAAATTTGCGCTATTTTCCTACAGTGCCATCTGGATTAAACCCCACTTTTCAGTTGGTACGATAGATTCTTAATAGAACAGGAACATAAAATATTTATTCCCTGAGCAGGATACAGGAAGTCGTCTTCACCAGGTACCGTATTGGGCAAAGCCGGCTCACCCACAAGTATCTTTTAATTGGTGAAGATCGGCCTGTTCGCGACCATTGCCATTGTGCTCTTACTATTGTATTGAATTGAATTGAAATAAACTTTACAGGGATCTTTCCTTTTAGTCATTAGAAGGAGATTTACAGATATGACAAATACCGGAAGAGTGCAAAAGTAAAGGAAGTTATAAAAAACATAATGAGAACAAAAATTATAACGAATCAAATTTTGTCGAAGATGGTAATAATGAAGTTTACAATATTGTATATCACCGTTTCCCATACTTTTTCTACGAACACTTCACAAATCCTGAAATATTCACGGAACACCCTTTATAGTATAGGTAGATATTAATAATAAATAAATTAGGCAAGTATAAGAATTAAGAAAACAAAACAAATATTTATTATCAAATTGTAATTATGTAAAATAAAACACATGAAAATAGTGTGAATAAATTAGCCACTCTAGTTTCAACTTGGCACAATATTTAAAATCATATCAGACTTATATTAATTTTCATAATTTTTTACGGAACACTTACTGGCCTTCACCGGAACACTGGTATTTCGCGGAACATAGTTTGGGAAACGCTATTGTAGATATTGCTGATAGATAAGTTGTGGAATATTAATTGAAGTTGATGTCTTGGAAATTAACTTCAGACGCAATTTCATATTTTGTGCGGAAATAATTCAACAAAGCATTGAACATTTTGAAAGTCGTATAAATCCTGCGCGCAGATCGATGTTTAGTGCTACAAAGTTATCGGTCACTGATCTGAACAAAACTGGTTATGGTTTTTTGATTTACGGCTCAGCGAAAGAATTCATTTTTCGGATATTAGATCCCATTCACCATCAAGCATTTCATTTAGGCACTGGTGCATTCCGCATATCACTTGTTCCAGAATCTATACATAGAAGCAGTTGAACTCCACCTTCATGCTTTGTTTCATGTTTATCTGCACATCTTTCATTTATTTGCAGTTTAATGCACCTTCATATTATTAAAAAGTTTCTGCCGTAGCAACGAAATTAATAGATGCTTTCGTTATTAAGTTAGGTACACTTTTTTATTAGTTTAATGTCATCTTAAAATACTGTATATTTGAGTCGTTAGTGAAATTAAATTTTAACATTTAAATTTTCTTTCCAGAAAATTAATTCGTTATTATTAAAACACAAAAGAGATATTCGATCATCAAAAAGAAATTTCGAAAAATCAGCATTATCTATTAAAAATAAACGTAGAATTAAAAGAATCGTATTTATCTTTTGTGCATTTGGCTTTATTTATCAAGCTCTTTCTTTCATACTTCTCTATCTGTCATATCCTATAACAGTGAATGTAGAGACACTATATCCTGAAAATTTCGAATTACCATCTGTATCCATTTGCAATCGGAATTTGTAAGTAACAATTTTATTTATTTATTTTTAAAATTTTGAATAAAATGTTTTTTTTTTTTTTTTTTATCTATTAATTAATTTTTTTCTTAATTTTATTTAACAAAATTATTTTTTTGATTTAGTTTATTGAGAACTAAATACTGTAACAAATTTCCAAAAAAGTGCATATTAGTACAGAATTTAACAACTTTCTGCTATTATTATCCCAAATATTGCCAATCTTTGATATATTTTCCATCAAATTTACAGGTATAATTTTAATTTTTAAATAAAAGATTTAACTGCTTCATATATTATTTTGCTGCTTTATAATAAATTTATTATAACAAATAAATGAATATTTTAGTTTCTACCTCCGAATGAATTGTACACGTTACGATTTATTGATCGTTCAACGTTTGAACAACTAATACAACCAAAAGATGGATTTTTCTATAACTGTCTCATCGATGTAACATTTGATAATTTGGTAGACTGCAAGTATGATTAATTCCATATTAAAAAATCCATATATATGAATGCATGCAATATTTATGATGTGTTTTTTTCTCACTTATAGACCTTATATAAAGCCATTCGTTATTTTTAACCGTGGTACTCCAAATGTTTGCTACATATTTAGAAATACTTCAGAAATGTGGTTGAAATCAAAGCTGCCTCAAAAAAGTTGTAAGAATGTCCTTTATAACTTTATATATACAGTGGATTCCGCTTAATTGGGACACCCGTTAATTGGGACAGTCGCGTAATTGGGACAAATCTCAAAGAACGAAAACCAAACTAATAAACTATTACAAAATTTAAACGCTTAATTGGGACAACTTTTCGCTTAATTGTGACAGTAGCAGAAAAGGAATTTTCAATTTTTGATATATTTTAGGGATTTCTCGAAAGTATGGCTACACATACATACACTATTATCTTTGCCAAGATGTCAAGAAAGGATTTTACACTCAAATAAAATTGCTGATGAATAAAATTAAAAGCCAGCCATTTAATACAAAATCACCATAGACGCGTCTCCTACAAAAAGAAAATCAACTGCGTAAGAAGTGGGCATTACAGAAAGAAATTCCAGGAACATCGAAAAGAAAGTGTGATTGAAAGGATTCAGAAGTTGAAGAAGCATTAGATCAATGGATTTCTATAGTTAGCGGGCGAGGCGTGAATATCAGCGGCCCAGTATTGAAGACGGAGATCGGTAAAAAACTAATAATTAAAGTACCTGTTTTAATAAATCAATAAAATAGGTATCTAATTATTTTTTACCTATTATTTATTTACCTACGAATTACATATTTTATTGTACCTAATTATTATTTTTTACCTATTATTTATTTATCTACAAATTACATATTTTATTTTAGGAATTTATTATTACTTCGTTTAATTGGGACAAAATGGCTTGGCCCGACGTGTCCAATTAAGCGAATCCACTGTATATATATTATTCGTTGCTCTGTTAATTATTAATTATATATTTATTTTATTATGTAGTATTTCTTGAACGGAATATGAAGATTTCTTTGAAATTAGAACCAAGCGAGTTTATTAGACCAGATGCCCAACCCGAAATTCAAATCGCAATTCATTCTAATGAGGATTTAATAAATCCTTATGAAGTTGGATTTGTAGCAAATCCTGGAAGATTATATTCTATACGACCTAAGAAGGTAAAAATCTATAATAATTATCGGTCATTTTTCTTTTCTGTTGAACAAATTTTGCTTTTGCTTAATACTTTCTGGAAGATATAGATTTATATTATTTGCTTTTCTACTCAAAAATAATGATAAATATTGTAATAATTTTAATTCGAATCGTAAAGTCAACAGTAAAATATTTTTCTTATAAAATGCATTGCACTGTATATAAACCGAGTTTAATGTTCCACTTTGGATCTACTGATTATTGAAATTCATAAAAATTAATATTTAGCAGTACGTGTTGTGAAAAGTTATTAAACTTTGTCAAATATGTTTTCTGTATTTAGTGTTTCTGAAGGGAGTTAATAGATTAATAAAAAATCAATACTCATCTTTTCAAAAAGATATAATATCGAAAAATGAAAATTTGAGAATGTTCAAATCATTATTGATGACGTAATAATGATCCAATATTAATTATTTTTATAAACACAATGCTTCTAAAATTGAAGGATACGAGAATTTAATAATAAAAAGAAAAGTTGTTCAGTTTATTCGAAAATATGATTTATTAGTATTTAATAAAACTAATGCATCAACCAACCATTTATAAAACTTTTGCTGTTGGGCTGAGGATTCTGAAAGTTATAGTGAAATTTCGATAGACGAAGGATCAATAAATTGCTAGAAGTACTACTGTAGTGAATTCAAACAATATACAGTATATTATGAGTTTTATTTAAATTGTAAAATTTTGAGGATGATATTTACGCGAAATAACAATGCTGCCAGATAGACATATAATATCATATAAAAACAATATTTATCAGTCGTTCCAAGAGAATCTGGAAAATATATACTATTTTAAATAATTTAAGTTTTATCTTTTTATCATCCTATAACTTGCTATATAACTTGCTTGATCCATGAAATCCTTCACTCTATAAAATTCAAACAACCAAGTTCGCATTTATTTATTTATTCCAATCGAATGATGTTAGTTTTTGTAAGAGATATTGTCTTAAAATACATGAAATTTTATTGTATTTACATTACCAATATTAATAATTTTCAATAGATTTTGTTGCATAACATCTGTCAATATAATAAATTCGCTTTATATCGGATAATAATGAATATTAGTTATTGTAGTGGAAAAAATGCACAATTAATATACTGAATTATTTCATTTTGAGATGGAAAATATTAAAGATGACTTGAAAACTAATTATATTTTCCTTTACTTGAAGATGATGGAAATACTTCTTCCTTCTCCTTATCGAACAGCATGCTACAAATACAACGAGTTTTCTACAATAAAATTGATGAATCAAACACCTAAATCTCAACAGGTAAAACATAATTTCAAACATTTGTTATCATTCTATTTTAATATAATTACTAGAATATATAAAATACAAACGTTTTAAAATCGTTATCCATCATTCTTTTATTTTACAAAAATAAAATAAAATAATAAATACTTACATATACGATACGAATATTAATCCTATGTAAAATTATTCTTCATAATAAATTTAAATATGCCTGTCATATCAACTGAAATTTTAATATATGGAAGATATTTATTATCTTTTAAATATTACCTACTATATGTAATCATGAAAAAAGAGCAAAAATAAACGCAAATAATTGAATTTTATGAATAAAATTCAAATGAATATAAAAGTTAAACGAAGTGAAATGAATAGTTTTGTATTATTGAGAAGTTAACTTGAAATAAATTAATAAATGATGGGATAGTCAGAGGGAATTGCAAATTAATATAGTAGTTTAATTTTCTTTATATTATACAATTATTAGGATAATTACAAAAAAACTCAGTTATAAAAAAAATTGAATTTAATTGAGCATGAAAACTGAACTATAATCATAATAAAACTAAAATATTTAATCATTACATAATTATAAATAAATACTTGTATATTATTAAATTTAATTTTCAAATTACGCACTTACATACATATTCATATATATATATATATTATGGGTGCGATATATTACAATTAATTTAGTTTCTATATATTGCGTTAAATATTTTTATTTTACATATGAATATTTGTAATTTTTTTGTGTATGGCATGATTTATTTATAATTTTCTTCTGATCAATTTCTCGATCAATTCGTCTTCAAACAGCAACAGTTTAAAATCTTTCATTTTCCAATGAATATATGCATTTCGAGTTGATCGAGAAATAGACTAGAACAGGGGTCGGCAAACTTTTGAGACGGAAGAGCCAAACCTGTCCGTCATAACAATTTAAAAATTATTCGAGAGCCATATATATATTTTACTAAATAATGAAAATTTTAAGGTAAGTTATATTAATTATATATTTATTAAATGAAGAAAAAAATACAAAAAATTGTTCTCATTGGTTTTAATCAGTGCGAGAAATGAGCTGCCTACCATGTGCTAAATCATCCCCACCACTCCCTTTCTATATCGTAGGGATATACAAAGCGTCACGCTGCGGCAACACGTCGCACGACGCTTCGCTTAACTTTAAGATGCGCGTAACTTTAAGATTCGTTTATCTTTACAAGCGTGTCCCGAGGCGTGACGCTTCGCGCATCTTACTTGTTAGTGCCACGAAGTTTTGCTAGATCTATAAAACAAATGAAATCACCATTGTGAATAAAATTCTTTAAAAATTTTATAAATGTTATTTTAAAACTTTATAAAGTTTTATTTTCAGTTTCAATTTTACTTCAGAGATTTTCTAAAAGAAATTATGACAGTTTTATTTTTGCTTTTAATTTTACTTGAGAGCTTAATGTACTTACCTAAAGAGCCGCATGTGACTCGCGAGCCGCAGTTTGCCGACCCCTGGACTAGAAGAAAACTATAAATATTAATATTTATTTTGATATTAAGTCTATTTTCAGTTTACTTTATAGTAATAATGAAATTTTTCTTATCGTGTATTTATAAGATAAGCCTAAATACAGATAAGGACAGTATTGCTAAAAAATAATTTCTCATTAAATAATAATTAGGAATAGCTGTATTTATTGAGCGAATAATAATACTATAATTCTGTTTTTAGGATTGTATAAATCTATGTCTAGTGGATCTTTATTACAGCAAATGTGGATGTGTTCTTTCTACATTTGATCTTTTAGAAAACTATTCATTTTGTTCTGTGGGTAATATCATTTAAAATTTGTATTAATTGGCGATCATTGTATGCAGATATGTGATTTACGTAAATTTTATAAAAGTTTAGATATCTGATCAAAATTGTCAGCAATAGGCAATGTATAAAGAATAAAATATCAAATTTTAATGAACGTAAGATATAATTTCACAGACTTTATATACTCAAAATGCTAAAGACGTATATTTTATACCAATAAATCCAAATCAAATAAAGATGTTTGTAAACTAAAATATCCAATTTTCACAACTTCCAAACTAAAGTTAACTATATCGCTATCGTTTAAAGTAAATTTTATCGAATAGCTCTTAATAGAGTATTAGAGATTAACCGAAATATTTGATTATAATGCTATTTTAATATCGCGTTACGCATATGATGAGTCGCAGATTAAGATACGTTTATATTTATTTTATCGCTAATGTAGTAAGATTAAAAGTATTTTTAATTTTAGGTGATGCAAAATGCTATGTTAAGATAAAAAGAAATGTCTGTTCTTCTAAATGTCCTAAAGATTGCAGGTAAAACATTTTATTAACTTTTAATTTTATGTAAATGATATTGTATCTTTAGCAAAATGAAGTTAATGAAGGTATAGAATTTATAAAATATTATTAATGATATTAATTTATTAAATGTTTTAAAACACCTGTAAAAATATCATGAATTACGATAAATAATGAACACTGTGAATATTTATAAATTTAACTCCTACATAATTATTTTATGAAAAAAATTCACTGGACTGTATGCATCAACAACTGTCAGATTTCCGTCACATGAACACAGGTTTTATCTCGTATTTCACTGACGGTTCTAAATCCGTTGGCCATGTGGGATCTGCCTTCATCTGTGAGGACGAAACAGTATCAGAGCAAATCCCCACAATTGCATCTGTGTTCACTGTCGAATTGCATGCAATTCACCTTGCTCTAAAGCATATTAGGACTAAAGGCTACCATAGAAACCTCATATACATTCAGACTCACTGAGTGCGCGTCAGGCTTTGATCTTGTTGAAACAACATCGTTTTTGTTTCATCTCTAGAAGAGGATACACGATCAAATTTTGTTGGATCCCGGAACAGGTTGGTATTCAGGGTAATGAACTTGCTGATATTGCCACTAAGTCAACCACTCTTTACCAGCCACACAATACCCAAGTTCCTTTTTCTGATTTGAAGCCAGTGATTAACGAGAAGCTGATGGAAATGTGGCAGCATATGTGGGGATGGACAGGTAAACAACAAAACAACAAACTACACGAAGTCAAGCCATTGGTCGAGCAATAGGGCTTTTGTCATCGCAGGAACAAGAGACAGAAGTCGTCTTTGATAGACTCCATATCAGGCATATCCGGCTTATCCATAGGTATCATTTAATAGGTGAAGACCAGCCTCCTTGTGATCTGTGTCACTGTGCTCTTACCATCAAGCACATTTTAACTGAGTGTTCTTATTTTACTGCCGACCGTTTACGGCATTTTAATTAGTCTTGTTTTAACCTTATAGCCCTTATTAGCAAGGATTTTAATTCTTCAGGCCTTTTTGTCTTTTTATCACATATCATTTTTTCGCCATATTTTATCGTTATTATCGTACACCATTTTATATGCATATATCTATTTTTGAGATTTTATATTTAAAATGTTACCATTGGCCGTTTATACTATTTATACATTATATTTTGCTAGCTTTTAAATTTATTTGTTACTTTGGTTGATTTTATATAACTTTTATTCAGAATTTATTTGTTAATTTTTTACCGAGTGTCTGGCTCAGTTTGGCCCATGAGCTGCTTGGGCCATTAAACATGAACAAACCTAAACGTTCTGACTTGTTTGCCTCTCTATCAGAGATTTGTATTGTGTCTACCTTATTTTTTCGTTCCTTTTTTAATTATTGTTTGATATGTGAGCTTTATTTCTTGTGTACTTTTCACAGTTTCTTATAATTTCAACAAAATGTAAAAGCAACAATGGTGTAGTGTCACATTTAAACACATAATTACAAGATGTATAAATAATAATAAAAAATAAAATAAGCAAGGAATAAATTATAAATGCATCTGTTAAAGTTCTATCCATTGCCTTCCGCTGTATGGCCCATCAGGCCCTTGCGCCAATATATGGCAACAAATCTATCCTGATGTAGATGACCAAGAAGGATTCTTTTTCTTCCAGCAAGAACACATCTTATGGAAATCCGAGATTTCATCGATGCGTTTTTTCCAGGGTTACACTATATTTTGTTGGCTTTTACATTTATTTGTTATTTTGCTTAGTTTTATATAACTTTTATTCGGAATATATTTGTTAATATTTATTCACTGTTTGGCTCATGAAGCCCTTGTGCCATTAAACATATATTTTTAATAATAAACCAAACCTACCTTTTCCCAGGTCGTTAGATTACTCGATGAGGGCCTATTGCATGGCCATTTCGTTCTCCAGATTTCATACCCTTAATTTTTTTTCTTTTGGAGTTCGTCAAAGATCGCGTGTTTATTTCACCCTTAGCAAAATGAATCTTGCTTAGCTTAAAAATCATATGACCTCTGCAATTGGAGAAGTGATACTAGATATGCTTCAGCAGTTTGAGACGAAACTGAATCCAGTTGAGATATCTGCTATATCACCAATAACAGTAATATCAAGTCAAAGTGACTATTTTAGATAAAATTTTATACATTTTTTAGCATATAACACCCAACTAACTGTATAAGTCTTCAAAATACATTTGTGTGCTCTTGCAAAGTTGTAAAGTCCGTTTTGAAATTTCTATATTTATAATGCTCTAATGATTAGCATTTAATAAATATTTCAGGAAAGTATATTACGAAAATAAAGTTGATTCTGAAATTTTTCTTCGGATCAATCCTGTGGTAAGTTTTTTAAAGACTAATTTATAATTCATCTTATCCTCTTTCCTTCCAAAAAGATGAAGGATCATAAATTACTTTTTGATCAAATATGTCACTTAGAAGTAATTTAAATGTGAAGAGAAAATACTATATTATTTCTGTCAATAAAGTAACAGTAACTATTTTGTGTTTGCAGAGTAAAAGTTTAAAATATTATCGATATACAAGGCAGAATGAGTAAGTAAATAGTAAAATAGGTTTTAATTATATACTTGAAATATAACTTATATAAGAATGAATTGTAATTATATATAATATATCACTCAAGTTTTCTTTATTGAATATCGATAAATAAAATTGTAGAAAAAATTTTTATGAATATAATAAATAAGTTAATAATTGATTTCCTTAACTGTAAATCGTTATGAAAATGAATATTAGTAATTTTATATCAACGCATACAAAGAAGCGAAAGCTCTTATTGAAACCATTTATCTCACATTTGCGATTTTTATAAGAAAATTATTAATGTCAGACAAATAGTTTTAGAAATATACAAGTTTAAAATTTCGAATGGCTACTGTTTTGAGATTGAAAATTAATAGCCATTTAAACTGATTGCAAAATATTGAATAATAAAGCATTACAGAGCATTTAACTTTTTAATGATCGTTCCTTTTTATGCAGTCTTATAAAGGGCCGACAGAAAGAGAATTTATAAGTTGTTCAGTCATCAAGCCTGCACCTACTCCAAAAATACCTTATCTGTGTCATGCTGTTTATTATTGCAGTAGTTGTAGAAATTTTCCAAATTTATGTGCGAATCAGGAAAATAAGAATGGACATAAGAGTTTTGCAGAGACGTAATTCAGCATCAACGAGATGGGAGATTTCCATATTATTGTTTAACTTTTGTAGAGTTATATTTCATTATGTTTCGAACAGTGATGTCCTTCAATAAGTTTATGATATAGGAATAGCTATGATAATTCTGATTACATCATTAAACTTTTCTATTCCTGAAATTCTGTGGAAGTTTTCTACCTCTTCAAGAGTATTTGAATTGTCGAGACTGATGGATTATTCTATTTGATGTTTAATAATTTTGGTTTTGTTTGTGTTTAATTTTTAGACCAAAGTTGTGTTCTGTGGAGTGTAGCTTTAAAAAATGTTCTTGGACTTTACAGATGTTAGAATCAATAACTGTCCTCAGTAAAGGAAAAGTCTTCTTGAATATTTGAGATGTCGGTAAAGACAATATTTCAAGTAGGCTAGGAAATAGATTTCATAATATTCCCTTATTAGGTTGAATATATAGTCTCTGACTATGATGATGAGTAGAGAGCCAATATGTCGCCCTGAAGGACTCTAATAGTGATTGGGAAAATCTCTCACAACCATCCTTAGTTTTTTAATTTCAAGCTTATTCGTATCGTAACTATTGAATTTTTTTTTCATATTTTAAACCATTATTCACAATTGATCTACTTATATCATACTTTCAACGTATAAATACATCCACTTCAGAAAGTCTATGATCAATGTCAACGGTAATATTAATCTCATTCAAAGAAAACACTTTTTACTCTTCGACATCTTGAAAATGACTGTTCAAAACTTTTAACAACAATGAGTTGCAAGAAGCCACGTGCCAAGGGTTTATAATGCCAACTTTTCAGGTAATGCAAATTTTTCCGGCAAAAACCGCACCATTTGTGTATCAACTGAAACGCTTATATTGTCCAAATGTATGCTTTTCCGATTGTTTTATTCAGTCCTGTGGATTGGAGGCAGAATATACCCTCTCTCTCACCAGCACATCGTAAGAGGCGATTAAATAATCCCCAATCTTAAGCTGATAACTACCGTATTGAGGAGATGAATAGCGGAGGAAAAGAAGTCATTAACTATGCTTGTGAAGAGCTTTTCGATTCCGGGCGGATAATGAAAACATCCGGAACATTGTGGGTAGAGGTGGGCCATGCCTGCATTGACAATTTTTTCCTGCCAGCCCTAAACCTCTCATGAAAGGAAATCAAATAATAATCCTAAAAACTTACAAAATATCCGGCCTCTTCCTAAGAGGTCCCGCACCGATACAAAATCAAGCATTACAATCTTGCCTTTATCTAATTCACCAATTGATAAGTTTTATCATTACCCACTCTGAGAATGAAAAAAGCTGTGAGGATCCCGCAGTATATGGCCATTTTTTATAGAAAAAAACAATCCATGGTATCATCGAATGTGTGTACCCAACAATTATATTACCCATCCACAAAGCGCTTATAAGGTAAGCGCTTTAACTTACATCGCTGAATACGAGCGCCTCTAAGCGATTGGTGGCAGAACTAAGTTCTTAATAGGATAAGCAACCTTACAGGGATTAAATTTGTTTATTTATTGAATAAAATCTTCAATTGCAATGTAGAACATACCACATATTATATATCATTTAACATTATAATTAAAATAAATAAAAATAAATTTTCTCTTTTATTTTTTCTATTGCAGTTATGCACTTTCTTTTTTTATAATGTACTAAAAATAGATGTGAACATGTAGCTAGCACAAATTAATATATGCAAGTTATGTGGAAATGAAAATGAATTATAAAGAAAACTATAAAAGCAATGTAGCAGATATATCTTTATTAATTATACAATATCAGGCCCAAGTCAAACACTGTAGAAGTAACATCATAAATGTAAGCTTAAATTTGCAAATTAAAGTTTTATCAACTGTGATTAGGATGTTTCTTTTGAAAAACAACAGTATATATAATACCTTATATTATAGCAATAAAAAATACAACATCCTTAATTTAAATAATAAATACAGAAAATGCACATCTATATGCGTATTAGAGAATCATGAAAAATACCACTATCAACTGTGATTAGGATGTTTCTTTTGAAAAACAACAGTATATATAATACCTTATATTATAGCATTAAAAAATACAACATCCTTAATTTAAATAATAATAAATACAGAAAATGCACATCTATATGCGTATTAGAGAATCATGAAAAATACCACATCCTGACTACTCAAAAACATCACTGTAACTGTACAGAGTAAATAATGTGTAATTCAAGGATTGTATAGATTAATTAGGTTTTACTGTATGTAGAAATTGAACATTATTGTTTTCCTCTTATGATTTATTTCAGTATGCTTCATTTAAATTCCGAATTGCATGTAACTTCATCTTTTATCTCTTTAAGGTTTGTTATTTTTTTTTCTATTATTCTATTTAGTTCCCTCAAATAAATCTGTAAGCAAGATATAGAACTTATATTTATATTTTCTTTTTCAGTTTTGTTAAAATGTTCTTTGCATTCAGACAAGAATTGAAAATTCGCATTTTTCTCAAACATGGAACATAACTTAAATATGAGCTTTGGTTTAAATAATATATTATGCAAAGCAATATCTGACATATATACACATTTAGTGAAACAAGTGACAAATTTTACAGAAGGATACACTAAACCAAAGTTTTTATCACCTGCTGGGTCATATACTTTAAAATGAGTAAATATTCTGTCATTCTGCAGAGTTTTTTCTTGATCTGTCAGCAAACTAATGCAGATTCTGCATGAAACCTTCTTTATGACCTTATGAGCAATACATCCTACCAAATATGTTAAAACATTTTTTTCCACAAAGCCATAATTATCTAAATTTAAAGTTGAGCTACTATGGGCTACAATCTCATTAAGTAACACCATTTCATTTTGACTATTGCTTTCAGTACAACTGAAATTACATAAGGATTCTTCATTGTTGCATGATTTTTCATTCCTTAGACTTTCTGGAAAGGTGTTTGGTTCAAATAATCTGGAATATGGGCCATTTTCAATAGCATTTTTGGATCTATTACTAAAATTTACTCATCTGAGCACTCTATTAAATCAGTTATGAATTGATCACCATCATCATCACATTTTGTAAATTTATGTGTTCTTGTCCAAGTATTTACACAAACAACTTTAAATGAACTTTGAAACTCATAAGCTGTGGGATTGCTTCTATAACCTCCAGTTCCTCGAATTAGGCTGAACAGATTTTCTAGGCAATCTTGGTTTAAACGTTTTGTTAAAAGGAATTGAAATGATAGTTCCTTTAATTCATTGAACAAAAATATCATAGACCGTAAAGTAAGTTGCCATCCTGTAAAACATCTAGGATTTGCAATTTTTTTTCTTTTAGTTGGATGTTTTTCTATCTCATTTTTTGAAACTAGCTGCCAAGATGATATTTCTTTTATTGTATTTTGCCATAATTCAAAGTGAGGTGATAAGCTTTGTACAGCACACTGATACTTTTTCCCACGAAATGCCTTAACACTGGTCCCATTAACTGAATCAAACAGATCATTAAATAAGCCAATAAATTCAATTGTAGTAGTTGCTTCCGGTTTAACAATACCTGCCACCATGCAAAGGCTCATAACTGCAGCAACAGTATTGCTAAAGACTTGTGCAGCCAATGTTACTTTCATAGATTGTACTCCTTCAGCATAAATATGCCGGTCTGTTAATTTATGGGCACATCGACGAGACTGAATTTTCTGTTATAAAAGTCATTCACGTGATCAAAGGAAACAAGACCCTTACTAGTTTTAATGTTGTATTTCATTATATTACGTCTTATACTTTTCAGTTGTGGTGGGTCATAAATGCCATATATTTTTTCATTGTTTATGATAAAAAATGGCTTCTGAATTGAAATTCCTAGTAAGGAAAATAACTTAGCTATTGCTGCCTTGATCACAAATTATAGCCTTAATAGAAATGCCTATTTTCTGCAATTTGTCAATAGCATTAGTCAAAATTTCTTTTAATAGAAATGATGAAACAGCACTCTTTGAAAAAAAGAATCCCAAGGGAAGTTTTTTGTTTCACTTCAAACTTCTGATCATTAGCACTAGTGCCTGATTTGCAATTCGTTGTGTGCTTTCCATTTGTCCAAAATGTTCAAAACCAGAAACAGAATCATCAGATGCATTATAAATAAGAGGTTTTTTTGCCATCTCATCGAATATTAAAACATATACTTTTTGAGATTGTGGTTTTGTTTTAATGGCATTTTCTAAACTTTTCAGAATATTTAAATTCAAGCCAGGACTTGATAATTTTGATGAAATAAATGAATGCAGAGTTGATTCAGATGGCAACATCAATAAATTTCGCATAACTCTATATGCAACTCTACTTTTACAAAAAATATTGTAAGCAAACAGTTTTTCTGCATTGGTATAACGTCTACCTTTGTCTTTATTTTTATTAAGCTTGATTTGCCTAGCAATGAAATTAACAAAATTTTTATTTACACTTTCATTTAGCAAGTTTTTCTGCAGTGTTTCTCGTGTACTTTTTAACATATATAAAGTGGCTTGACCGATTATGTGCATTTCGTTTTTCATTTTGCGCAAGCAATCTTTTGTATTTTTTAAACTTTTGACTAGTTGCCTCCGTTTCGGTGTGTATTTGATACGTGAGGTTGGCATTGATTTTATTTCAGGTGTTTTACAGACTGTATCAAGATTATCACAAGTATTGTTACAAGTATTGGGTAAGCACATAATAGATTGAACAGCATTCTCGCCAGAACTTTGATTCTCGCTATCTGGAATAATTTGTTCATCATTTGAAAGTAAGATACCCTGTTTTTCTGCACTTGGATGCAAGTTTTCTGTGCTGTTTTCTTCAAACTGTACAATCTCTTTATGGTTTGAATCAGAATTACCAGGTGACTTCACAGGCACTGCGTTATGCACTAATCTCCTCCTTTCACCTGGATTCATATAATGCCATTCCATAAAGTGGTCTTCACATACCCGGCATTTATTATAAAGAATGTTTGCTGGAATTCCAAACAAAGCTACCACTGGCCGTTTACATCATTTCTATATTATGTTAGCTTTTTATATTTGTTATTTTACTTGCTTTTCTGTAGTTTTAAAATACACTTTGGTTATTTTACCCTGTTCTTGGAGCAGCTTGCCCCAGGAGGCCCTTGCGCCATTATACCAAACCAAACCAAACAAAGCTGCGTTGATACAGGCTTGTACCCAGAGCCGACATCTAGAAAAGTATTAATGCACAAGTTAGGCTATATATAAGTATCTGTATACTGTATTTTAATCATTCTATGTCATTTAGAATGATTAAAATACAGATATTTATATATAATTAAAATACAGATATTTAAGGTAAATTGCTACATTTTAAAGCTTGAGATTACATTATAATTAAGACTTGTCTATAATGCAATTTGATAACATTATTCTAAATATGTTCCAGTTCAAAGTACTTTGGTTACTACATGCCAACAAGCCTGCCCAATGTTATCAATCACAAATTGGGGTGGGTTTTATTTTTAAGTTTCATTTACCTTAACAATTAAAAATATAATGGGGCCACTAATAAAAAGCAGCCAAGCATATGAAAAAAATGTGGGGTGGTTTGTTAATACAACTTAGCATTGGATTTCACTGGGATGCCTTTTCACATTAGTACTATTTTTATATTACAAATTACATTCATTTTCCAATTGTTTTGTGGATTAGTTTTACATCTCATTTGTTCATTTTCATTAATATTTACCCTAAACTTAAACTGCAACATACTTAGAGGAATAGTACCTATGCATTGTATGTAATTTTTATAGAATATATATTTTATAATTTAATATTCTGATATTAACAAACGTTTCTGTATCTTTGGGAAATCTGTGTAGTCTTTTGCCATTTGATGTCATATGACATCCTGAGTATATTTTACTCTGTGCTTGGCGCAGCTTGCCCCAGGAGCCCCTTGCGCCACTAAACCAAACCAAACAGACATCCTGAATACATACATTTAAAAGATGACATTATGTAAACAACAAATTCTAAAAAAAATGTGACAAAAATAAATTAATAGTTCATATTAATCCTATACACTTCATAATGAAAATAATTTACGAATAAATTTACTACATATAGTTGCCAAATTATCAGTATTATTTGTATGATTAGCTATAATTCTGGATTATTAATCACTAAATCCGTAAACACTTTAAGCTTACTTAAATATAGCAATTTACTGATAAAAATCTAATACATAACAAGCATAAATAAACTTATAATAATAAATAAATACGAATAAATTATTGTTCTTAACGTTACACATGGTAAGGGGGATTAGGCTTAAGTAAGAATATACAAAGTTTATTACTAACCCTTTGTTTAATAGAAAACAATTCTTGTTATAACGTGTAGAAATAATGCTCAATCACATATGCACGAAAAGTCGTTACATTTTCCTCGTTACATTCGCTGTATTAGTCAAAAAATTAAAAAAGTCTTCCCAAATGAAAAAAGAAAACAGTAGAAAGAAGTCATGGTTAACTGATGAGAGATTGTTACATTCCTGACTAGAATTTATTATAACGGGTTGTGATAAAATAAAATATCTAGCGAAGAATGAAAAGTAATGAAATTGGATAAATGCCTATTCAAAATTTAATATTGAAATAAATATTTATCATTCTTGAAAAATTATTTTAGGTGTACCACATCATGTTTCAGAAATACTTTCAGATATTACATATTATGTATATAAAGCAAGAAGATTACCAATTTCTCTCGCCAATCGTCCTAGTACAGCCACCTATCGTTAGGAGCGCTGGTGTTCAACGCGACCCAGTATTCCATAGAAGTTAAAACGCATACCTTATAAGCGCTTTGTCCATCCATCAAATTCTGATGATTTGCTTCTAGAAGTATACCACAATAAAACTTGTCTTTTTAGTTTTAAATTTGGTGGATTTAAAATTCTCTTGTTCTTTCTGCACAACACTTTCAATTCATCTGAAGGGGTAATTAGTGAGCCCGATTTATTAGATGTAACTGATCAGGATTTGCTGATGCGGATGTAACAGCTGCTCTTGCATCATTATCCGTCACGACAATCAGCAAATTCTTATAAGAAACATTGTCATAACAATCCCTACTTCTTGGTTCCTAGGAACAATCAGTGCATTTTCTCCTTTATCGTATTAAATCTTGTGTGTCAAATCAATTACGATGTTTCAGATGTCAGCGCTAGAGTCATGATGCGAATACCTGCCATTGTAAAGCTGTGAGGATCCCGCAGTATATTGCCGTAAAAAACATGTGATTCGAAAAATTTTCGTATTTTTGAATAATGTCATAAATGACGCAGGGATCCAGGATAGGAGAACTGATTCAGAAACACACATAAAACAAGCAATATATATTTATTTAAAACAAACAGGAACTTTGTCTTGATAGACTCTCCTCTGTTCTTTCTTTTATCAGAAAGCGAACTTATTCTTTACTATTCAACAACAGGTGATCATATTATTTTATTGTTTGGCAGAAGCGATATAGTTTCATCATTGTTCGATGAAATCTATCCTTCTACTTCTCCAGGCATCTCCAATTCTTATCCAAAACTAATTTCAATAATTAGAGAATTCTATCAATAAAAATAACTACCAAATCATTCCATTAAGGTTCCATTAATTCTACAAAGCTATTTGCTCAAAATGTGGCAAGGAGAAGACCATGTTGATCAGATTTGTTCGTTCAGACTATGTTGATCAGCTGCTGAGGAAATCCTCTTGCGTACTCTCGATCTTGCCCCACATGGAAAATGGAGAAAGACATTTAATTAGTCAGAGTCAATCAGAACACTTCACATGATGAGGCCTGCAAACAAGTCGCCACGTTCCATTTCACGAAGAGTTTTGTAGCTATCGTGAAGACTGTAGCACTATTTCCATCGCTATTTAGACTTATATATAATATCTTGACCGCCTGCAGAATGGATAAAAAAGTTTTACAATCCACCAAATGATTTTCCTCGACAGCTATAGTATTATCTGTTGCAATAAATCCTACCTCATCTTTACAGAGGAAGAACGATGATTCAAACTGAAGATAGAATTAGAGAAAAACACAAAATAGACACACCAACCTCGAACGAAAGGAAATATGTGGAGCTAGATCCGAAAAAATGGAGGTGATGAATCCCCTTATCACAAAAAGAAAGAATCGGATAATAAGAAAAGGATAACTCCAATTCTCCCATCTACAGAATTTTCAATAATGTTGGGTTGCATTGTTAAATGGAATTATGGTGGAGACCACGAGAGTATTTATTCTGAATAACCTGTAGTTTCCAAAATATTTTCATTTGTTTTTATTTTTTATTTTTGGAAAATTGTACTGTTTCTAATTAATCTATCACATTTTTCTGTATATTTATGGAGTAGACGTAAGCCTGATATCAACAAAAATTTCTACAACCATCTTCTCTTTCCAAGTATTGTAATATATATTATTTGATTTTATTTGTTTTTCTACACCATTTAATTTATATTTAATTTGGGTATAAATTGCGTTAATTATAGATAAAAACTATTATTTTGGATTTTGCATACTCTATAATAATCACAGATTTATTGTCTAAGTAATAAACTATAGTATATAAATTAGATGCAAAATCAATATTTAGATGGAGATATGTAGAATTGCATTTATACTTCACAAGAACGGATGTTACAGTATATCATCATACAGCAAAATTTGAGGTAAAAAGACATGATATATATATAAACAATTATTTTGATAATATATTTATATGATTATTTATTTTCAGACAATTGAATTTTTCAGTTATATGGGAGGATATTTGGGAATATGGTTAGGATTATCGTTGTATTCCATGTATAATTATATTGAAGGAACTGTTTTGCTTTTCGTACGTATATTTTGGAAGAATAGATTCCATAAAAATGTAATTGTAAACGCAAATGAACGCTATTAGGATGTTATCATTGAAGAGATCAAAATTTCAATAATTGTAATTTTTATGCTTATCAAATATTTTTCATAGAAATGTTATTCTTCTGTTAGTCTCATTCTACGAATATCTTGTCATATATTAGTGGATATAATAAAATCATTTTGAGGAACATTAAAGAAATAAAGCTGAAAATTTTTCTTTATTAAAATATAACTTTCTATTTAATATTTCAAATATAATGCAATTATGTTTCGTAATTAAAACTATTTATAAGTTGGGTAATCATTGCTTTCAATATTAACTTTGTTTTTTTAAATTATCTTTCATTATCGAGCTATAAAAGAGATTCGAGGAAATAAGTATTTTATTTCCTTTCTCTTTTATGACTAACGGACCAAGAATATCTATTTCCATTCGACATTTTTTGCACCAATTGCAATATTCCTTGACATTCTGTGAGGAATTTCTCCTCGCAGGTTCTGAACTCCTACCCCCAAACCTTCCGGTATCCGTCGATCAAACGAAACTTTGATGTGGATATTAGCCTCCCAGTCTTTCAGAAACGATGACAAAAACTCCATGTTCAAAAAATAACTTTTTATTTTCTTTCCTAAAAGCCACAACTTACAAATTTGTACAGAAACTGACTGTCAAGACAGGTCACCATCGACCAAGCATAACAAGAAGGCGGTCTCTTGCCAACAGAACATCGGTACTTATACAGTACCCTCATTTACATTCAAGTACGTTGGAGTAGCCAACTATCAAAAATTACATTGTTATTTTACAAAATAATTGTACAAAAGTTAAATAATAATGCATACTATATTAATTAAATAAAATAAACATTACGAATTGTATTAATTTTAAGAAAATAAAACATTACAAATGCAAATGTCGTTGTTTCTGCCGACGCCTATCACAACATGGCGGCCACCGCCAAGACACGACCTCCTCCCACCAAGGTATGTGTTAACAATCCTTACAATTCTTCTATAGGTTCCTTTTCCTACTTGAAGGTGATAACAAAAAAAAACAACTTTTATTCTTGGCGCCATTTTTACTACTTTTTACTGCTTGGGGTCGCTACCATCGATAGTAACAACTTACACTCGGCCTTGACTGCATTTAACAAAACATTGATCCCTCAATGTCTTTTGTTAAATTTTACATAACTTCTAGATTAAATGTGGTTAACATTAATATAATTAAATGCAATACAAAATTTCCTCAAACGATATATAATAAACTAAAGATAACACATATGGGATATAAATATTCCAAACAACTATCAAGTTTACCAATACAATACAAATTAAAACAATAAATACAATAAATTAAAGTGCATAGAACTCTCCTCTCCTTAAACGTTCTTTCGTGCTTCCCAATAAATCTTGAGTCTCCTCGTCGTGTGTTGTCGTCAATCGAAACTTTCGATCTAGCTGTATAGGGTCTTAATTGCGATATATGAACAATCCTTTTTTCGTTTCCATCAAACTCTTCAATGTTATACGTTGCAAAGTTGATCCGTATGCTTATTAAATAAGGTCCCTTCCACTTATTCTGAAATTTATGACGAGTCATTCTGCGGTACAGTACCAAGTCACCTTCCTCGAATATCCTCTCTCTTTTTCCTTTATCGTAGATCGTTTTATTTCGGTCATGAGCATCTCTACGGATTGTGATCTTTTCAAAAATAATTCGATAAGTCTATCACGCATATCATTCAATTGGATACCTTCCCCCATTGTCTTGTCACTGGTGTTACCGGTTCAAATCGCCGAAATCCATGCAATTCACCTTGCTCTAAAGCATATTAGAACGAAAGGCCACCATAAAAGCCTCATATACACCGACTCACTGAGTGCACTTCAAGCTTTGATCTCGTTGAAACCTTCCCCACATCCTATTCTTTTACACGTCAAGAAACTTTTGTTCCGTCTCTCCAGAAGGGGATACACAATCAAATTTTGTTGGATCCCGGGGCATGTTGGCATTCAAGGGAATGAACTTGCCCAATTAAGTGAAAAGTTGTCCCAATTAAGCGTTTAAATTTTGTATTAGTTTATTAGTTTGGTTTTCGTTCTTTGAGATTTGTCCCAATTAAGTGAAATCCACTGTATTTATTATTACAAAATATTATTTCCACAATTTTAGTGATATTTCCTTTTTTCATTTTGATAAAAATTTTATCATTTTCCAAATTTGCTATGCTTTAAAAGATATCTTAGATAAATTTTGACAAATACATAAATTCCATTCAAATTTCCTATTAAGCTAAAGTGAGATGCTTTTTCATTAAAAAAAAAATTGTCATTTTTTGATTCAAATATTTTAATAATAATGTTAAAAGTATCATGATCAACATGTTTGCTCCCATCCAGTAATTGGTAAACTGTATTAAATTATTCATATTTTTCAGATTATTTTTGTTAAAAACAAAAAATTTTTCTAGTTTTGAACAAAAAATAATAGCAGCTATAAGTAGCACTTATTGGAAATATTAAATTTTTAAAATATGGTCATTTAACATTATCTGAATTAGGCACATCATTTTGTTTTGTATCATAAAAAAAAAGTTAAAGATTTTAAAGCAATGAAACTGAATAAAATTGTTTTCTTAATTTTCTTGTATAAGAGATGGAGAACAAAATAGTTATAGAAAACAAAGTAACTACATTTACTAGGAATACTAATTGAAAAATATGGTATTGTCTTTGAATATTTTATTGTACTACTCATAATAATACAAACTGAAGCACTTTACACTATTGTATTTTATCGTTTTTTATGTTTTTCTCATTATGCACTAGTTTATATACTGTCAGATGTCGTGCGTAGCTTGCTTTCCATTTTTTCTTTTTAATGAGGTTTTTTACTACTATCAAATTAGTGTAACTGTACAGTAGGACTACTATTTCTTTGGTGCACGTTGTGGAATTGTCTCATGGGTCACCTTGGTCTAACAGTTGTCTATTGATATTTGAAAAGTCGGCATTTACTTTGTTCTATGTCTTGGATGTACCTTTTCATGTAGCTGTGCTTTTTATCCACTTTATAAATAATTTTAATCTCTATCAATTGCTTCTTGGTAGCTGCAGTGTGTTTTAACTCGTCTACTAAGACAAGTTAAAACACACTTTTAATATATTTTTTCTTGTAATGAGTGCTCTTTATTCTTATAATTAGCTAAATTTTGTGTTCTTGAAAGATAACTACTAATAAAATCTATAAAATAAAACAGGAAATTAGAGATCATATATAAAGATGCTCTAGTAGTGCTTGTTTGTTTATTTGACAGTTTGATTTATTAAGATTGCATTGAATATTGATATGATAAAATTTCTGTTCTGCAAAAAAGTTGATCAAATAATCAAATAATTGATATTTGTTTATAGAAAAATATTTTTAGACTTCATTTAATTCTTCAATATGTAAATCAGTTTTTAATAAAAATATACATACTTTGATCTTTAACATTCAAACATATTCAGTAGTCTTGTACAAACAACAAGAACTTTACAGTTGAGAAGGAATCTAGTCAAATTATCTTTGTATAAACATTTTACAAATACCCTTATTTTTGCTGTACTTGGTAAGTTTTTAAATGGATTTATTTAATGAATATTTTATATTTAACTTTATTTAATATATCATTCTTTTTAGCTTCCATAGCATACATGGTTTGGTCTATTCATAGCCATAAATTCACATCTTGTATAACCGTAAGTTTTAATTCATATAGTAAATATATATCAATGATTGTTTCTGATATTATAGTTTTATTTTATAGTTTTAAATACAATAAGCCTTCTCATGAACAGACTAATAGGAGAGAGGAGTCCAATAATGCTGATTGTCTGATACTCCTGAATTATATATTAAAATAGATTAAAAACTCTCTAAAATAGTAATACAATATTGAATAAATAGCAGTAGTGCATACACAATGCACAAATATAATTAAAATTGTGATTGTAAATAAAGATATATCTTTATCTGTCATTTTTCTACTACAGTCAAGACTATTAATTTCAAATATTTTCAGGACTATGAGGCCCTTGCGCCAATAAACCCCAACAAACCAAACCGGTTCAAATCCGTGTAACAAAAAGAAAGGGGTTTGTCGAGTAGAATTGTGTGTCGTCGAGTTGTATGCAAAAACAGCAGTAGCAAGTAATCTCCTCCAGGCTGTTATATCGTTCTCTGCATAGCTCCTAAAGATATATTCTATTGTCCTATTCGTACGTTCTATAAGCCCATTGGATTGAGGGTGATATAAACATGCTTTTATGTGCCGAATACCATGTTCCTGGATAAAGTCTTCAAAGTCGTCCGATACAAAAGATGTTCCTTGGTCAGAAATTATAACTTTCCGATAACCGTAAATATCAAAGATTCTTTCTTGTAATACTTTTAGAGTTGTCTCAGTTTACAGGCTTTTTACAGGTACTGCAATGATATATCGAGTGTAATAATCAATACACATAAGGATCCACTTTTCCTTTTTCTTTGAGTTTGTAGGAAGAATTCCAATGTGATCGAGAGCCAACATCTCAAATGGTCCTCTTGGGAAATTATAGTTTGTAAGGTATGTTGCATATTTGATTGGTAGTCATTATGTAGTTGACATATTAGAAAATATATTTCTAGTTGTCACATGTCTTTCACGACATTTTCCCACCAATAATTGTTAAGTATTCTAGAAAGTGTCTTATCTGCACTGAAATGTCCTGCTAGTATATTATCATGGTTTGCTTCCAGTATTCTCGGTTTTAATTCTTCTGGTACTACAAGTTGTAAATGTTTTTTTGTCCTGGATATCATAGTGATAAAACCTATTATCTAAGTAGACAAATCTATTCTATACTGAACCGATTCTCCGCTGTTCTTCATTTGTTAACCCTTCCTTTGTCAAAATGTTAATAATGCTTTTCAATTTATTATCTCTCTTCTGGTATTGTTCGATCTCGTTTACGACATTACTGCTCTCACAGCATAAAAGTTGTATCGGTTTAGGATTCCTCGATAACAGATCAGGTAATATGTTCTTAAATCCCTTCTTATGTTTCACTTTATAATCATATTCCTGGAGTTCGAGGGCAATTCTTGCTAATTTTCTCCCTAACTTTCTCTTAGTTTTCAAACAACTGATAGCTCAATTGTTCGTGAACATCGTAAATTTCTGATTCATTAAATAATGTCTAAATTTTTCACAAATACTCCAATGTACGGTTATTCCTTCTAATTCTGTTGAATGAAGCAAGCGCTCTGAATCGCTTATACTACGACTTGCATATTCAATAACTACTTGTTTACCATTTTGTTTTTGAATGAGTACTGCAGCGATTCCGTCTTGTGATGCATCAGCATGTACTTCTGTATGGGAATCTAGATCGTAATGAGCAAGTATTGGAGCCTTTTGAAGGTGATATAATTCTCTCAAAGCCACTTTGACACTCTTCACTCCATAAAAATTGTTCCTGTTTCAAGGCATTATGTAGTGCTTTCGATATCATGGTATAATTCGGTATGAAGCGACGATAGTATGACATAAGTCCCAGAAATGATTGCAATTGCAATTGTTTCTTTGTGTTTGGTGGTTTTAAGTACTTCAGTGCCTGTACACGTTGAGGACCAGGTCTCTTTCCGTTCCCGTTCACAGAGTATCCTAGGCATCTAATCTCTTCCATATCCCATTGACATTTTCCATGAGAAATTTTCAAATGTGCATCTGCCAATATTGACAGTACTTTTTTATAAGCATCTTGTGGTAAGTGTAGTTAGGTGAGTACAATATAAGATCATCAAGATAAATTAATATTCCGTCATTCTGATCTTGGAAAAGTTCTGTTATCGCACGTTGGAACGTAGCAGGGGCATTAGACAGTCCAAATGGCATCTTTAAAAATTCATATAGTCCATCAGGAGTAATAAATGCAGTTTTGTGAATGTCTTCTTTGTGCATTGGTATCTGCCAATAACCCGTTTTTAAGTCAATTGTCGAGAAATATTTTGCGCCATGAAGCTTATCTAGAATATCATCGATCCTAGCCATTGGAAAATTCTCTCTCTTAGTATTAGAATTTAATTCCCGATAATTTACACACAGTCTGATAGGTGTTGTTTCATGATGCAGTTGTTTTGCTAAAACTACTGGAGAAGCGTATTGCGATTTAGATTTCCTTATGACCCCTTGAGCAAGCATTTCTTTTATCTTCGTATTTATGAAATGATGATCACCCCACGAGTAGTGGTAAGGAGTTTTCCTAACGGGTATAGTGTCGTTAAGTTCTATCCTGTGTTGAACTCTGTCGTAACTTCCTGGTTCCATCTCTATTTTCCGATCATATTTCTCTACTATCCGATTTATTTCATCTTTCTGCACCTCCGTTAGCATTGATTTGTCGTATATAGCGTTGTGCACCGTCACCTGATTAATCAATTCACATTCGTTCTGTGGTTCCTCACAATTCCAACAGTCTTCGAATGATGTCTCTGTACAGCTCGATGCATCCAATACGGTTTCTGTTGGCAGCATAAGACATGATCCTTTCTGCATATCATCTGTCATCGACTCCACTGGAATTTGTGTTCCATCCTTTGAGGATACCTCACATCCGTCTTTCTTCAGTGTGAGTTGAATTCCGGTTGCTTGAATCCAATCCATTCCTAACATTAAAGGTATCGGGTTCTCAATGAATACTTCAGTTTTTATCATAGTAGTGTCTCATTGAGGTTTTATTAATAGTTCCATGTATCCTTCAGGCTTTACTCGTGCCAATCCAATTCCGACAAATTCTGTGTCTTCAGAAGGGAGAATTTGTACTCCTTCTGGCAGCTGATCCTTCCTTATAATAGTTCTGCATGAACCCGAATCAATAAGAGCTTTAATTCTACCTATCATTGATATATTCACCTCCACGCATAGATTAAATATCTTCGTTTTCGTTAAGTCAGCACTTAAAATTGCAGTCTGTCTATGGTGTTTCGTTTTCCTATTTGCGTTTCAGTTATAGTCTTTGATGTTCTCTTATTATCTGTCATCACGCAGGAACAGGCGAGATGTCCTTTGTAGATGTTTGATACTTGTTGCACTTAGCTTCCTCTATTGGCATTTGTGGATTCCATTTCGGATCCTTTCGATATGGTATTCCCCATTCTGTTCTTTCCTGAAGAGTTGTACTGATTTGTTGTTTGTTCTCTGTTTGGTTTCCATGTATTCTGTCCGGTCGTGTCTTTTTCATAATTTTTACCTCAGTCTCACGTTCATCAATCTTTCTATCAATGCAATGTAGTTCTGTAACAGTATGTACATCGTGCATAGCAATATTAGCAGCATGGTACTTGTTTTGGATATCGTCGAGTAAATAGTTACGATTGTTGTCGATAAATTGCCCATTCACTGGGCAATTTATTCGCAACAATCGTAACTTTGCATAGAAGTAGTCGGTTAAACTTTCATCGTGTTGTTGTTCCCTTTGTTGTACTCTTTGATACCACATCTTCAATGTTAATTTTCGACCAAACTCCCTCATTAATTCATTTCTCCACTGATTCCATTCGTTTATTTATGACCTACGGCTTCGTTCCAATTGCGAGCTGCACCTCGAATATGACTGACTGCCAATGGTAGAATTTGAGTTTCTGCAAGTTTTGCTGGTTACTAATCAGTTCCACTTGGTTCAACCAGTCCTCGGCACTTTCTGATATAGTTCCCGAAAATTCGGATAAGGAAGATGTATGGTCAGGAATTGTCTGTACCTCAACTACTGTAGGCGTCTCTGAAATTGTTTTGTTAGCTTGGTTATTCAGCAATTGCATCATATTCTCCATTAATTGGAGCATCATTTGTTGCGTCGGATCTTTATTTGTCGGGTTATTACTACTAATCACATTTTTAGCTTCATCAATATCTTCACTCTCTCCTTCTAGTGCTTGTTTTAATCTTAACAATAACTCTGTCTTATTACCCGTCTTCGATAAATTTCTCCTAGCGAAATCATATTTCAATTGCTCTATAGTCATAGAATCTATTTCCACATCTATTTTAAAATTCTTCTTTTCTTCTCGTCGCTGCATCTCTAGACTATTTATTCATAAGTTAGCACAATTATATAGCTACTAGCGTTAGTTCCTGTTTTTTCGAATGCGTTTAATCTGTTTTTCGTCCTTCCTTCCTTTATTTTTTTATTTAATTAACTTATTTCTTATTACTTAAATTTCCGACGGCTTCTTTCATTATAATCCTGTCGACTGCGCCATTCTGTAGGTTCCTTTTCCTACTTGAAGGTGATTTGGGTGTAAGAACGTACTCGTGAAGAACAAAAAAAAACAACTTTTATTCTTCGCGCCAATTTTACTACTTTTTTCTGCTTGGGGTCGCTACCATCGGTAGTAACAACTTACATCTTTAATAACGGGCAAAAAATTTAAACTTCAATTTTTTATCTCATATTTTATTACCCAAATGACCAGTGCAGATTTAGCACCTGAGAGGCCCAGGTGAAAATCAATTTTGAGGCCTCTCTCTAAGTATTTTCACTACTACTACACCCCTCAGCAGGTTGGGCAAAAGGCGGCCCGCGAAAGTATCTTTTACGGCCCGCCTCATAAATTAGAACACATTGTAGTTTCAATGCCCACATTTGTAAAATTCTACTGGAAAAGAAAAATAAAATAATCTGTACTGTCACTAGTGTACACTTACACAACCGAGTTACTCCAAATTTTGATGATATAATTCACCGTGAACATAGTAAATTTCACCATTCACATGCAAATACAATTTGTAACCTAATTTCAATTATTACATTCCTATACCATTTGCAAGAAATACTTAGATTTCTTGATTCAATTGATCAATTGATTGCCATATGGAAAGATGCAGAAATTTTACCTGAAGGATCTGAGTCCGATATCACCAAGTTTTTTTCATTAGATATAGTTATGTGAATAAATTTATAACTTGTAAATTTGTTTTCACAAAATTAATTACGTAGGTATCTAATATTTTTTAGCATTCTGATGTAATAGGTTGTTAGAATCAATCAGTTTAATAAAATACAGTACTTGTGTTTTTAAAGAAAATAATCTGAATTTATTAATTCGGAGGACGAATTATTTTCTAATTTTTCTAATGAAAAAACAGTTTCTACGGATGCTTTTGAACTCTGCATACAAGCAAATAAGAAAATAACATAAGAAAAGTATATTTTAAAAATAATATTAATAAACGAATATATTCTTTGTGTATCACAAAAACAGCTACATACGATAGCGAGATTGACCAGAACGTGTGCAGATAAATTGGCACAACTAATATTATTGTCCCGTGTGATGATGAGAGGAATGTGTTTTTGAAAGAATCAATCTTGTTTGAACGTGAATAATCATTTTAAGTCAAAATAGTTTTTAATTAATTATTAATAGAGTAGCAATGTTATCACCAATAATTTCATTATATAATTACATAATAATAAACAATAATTACATAATTACGGTGCCGTAAGATTAAATTCGCCCTTAGGTACTTTTCAATTTTTATACCGGCCCGCTTCAGCTTGAAGATTGTTTATCCAGCCCTCGGCAGAAACTAATTGCCCACCCCCGCCCTACATTGTGCATTCTAGCACACGTTTTTTATTCTAGTAGACACTATACCGATGGTCCAAAAAAGTTCAGATATAGGGAAATAACAAAATTAACCAATATAAAATTACAACTGTCTGGCTGTATTTAAAAGGTTGAAGAAAGAAATTGATTTTTTTGCTTTTGTAAATTGTTATTATATCTTGTATATTGTTATTAATTTTTGTTAAAAATAAAATTATTTAAGAATACTTGAACCCTTTTTATACCTACTTTATGAAATATAAATCAGTATTAAAATTTAAAAAATAGATTATTCCTATTATTAATGGATTACTAGATTTTTTAGTTTTTTAACTCTTTTTACGTAATGAAACTTAATAATTCTTGTACCAATAAGTTTCAGTTTTCATAACTAATACAACCTGACAACAGCAACCTTTTAAATATAGCCATGTAGTTATAATTTTATATTGATTAATTTTCAATGTTATTTCCCTATGTCTTACTTTTATTGGATCACCGGTATACATTTTATTTCAAAATAGGGTTCTTTAATACAAAATATATCAATCAATATAATTACCACCGTTTATTAAACATTAAAAATATATTGGAATATAATAATATCAATAACAACTTTTTTATGGAATATTATGAGAGTCTAATAACATAACTATATATCATTTTCTATAAACATCATAGACAAATGACTTAAATGGAATTGAGATAATGAATTTCTTAAATAATTTTTAACTTTTAAGAACTGAAAAAGAACATTCTCTACTTGCATTGCAAATAGGAATTGTCAAAAATATTTTCAGCATCCTCTCTACATTAGGAAATGTAGATTGTAATAATGATACCCCTCTTCGGAAATGCAGTAGAGAGTTCTTTAACAATTGTTGCAGAATCTCGTTTTCCTTTCTTCCTTAATTGAATTTGTACGGCTGTGCTCAGCTCTTCGCTGGTTGATTATAGGAGATGCTCTATTTTTAATATTTTAGCCTTAGGACCACAAGCACTGAAAGGTTTTCTGGGTCGGCCAGGTCCAAATGTGGGAGAATCTGTTGTACTTTGGACAGCTTTAAATACATCTTCCGAAAAAACAATGTTTTTGTTAAGCCAAGATGAATTATAATGAAGAAAACGCTCTCTGTGTCTTCCTATTTTTTCTCATTTACTATTAACTTTCAGGCAAAAATTTTTCATTTTACATTTTAAACATTGTATAGAACTTTCTGAATTCGCTATATTATCCAATTCTTGCAAAACATAAGAAACCAAAGCTTCTAACTTCGACTCTTTCGGATTTTCAACTCATATGTCAAAAAGTGTCCTACGTGAAATCAGCAAAAGTCGGGTCCACACCCGCACCCCTGCCCAAATTCTGACTCCGCGCCCCCTCCAATCCATCTTTCCTGGCCGCACTTATTTTAATAGTGATGATATCGTCATCATCACTATTAAAATACACTGCTCCATAGTTAAATTGAATAAACTTTTATTAAAAATAAAATGGTTAAACTTATAAACGTGTTAAACAACGTTTAACACGTTTATAAGTTTAACCATTTTATTTTTAATAAAAGTTTTTTTTTTAAGTTTAACCATTTTATTTTTAATAAAATGTGTTAAACAACGTTTAACACGTTTGTAAGTTTCAGGATTCCAAATACATATCCCGTCGAAACTAAGTAAATTGAAGATAATTTCAATCCAGCGTTCCCTTGGAAAATAACACAAGATTTTATCAAACAAAAATACAGTAAAGTCTTGTTCTAACCGGAACATAAACAATCTACAACTTAACATCACCACAACAGTCCACAGCTGAACAACATTGGGCCAGCACAACAGACGAACATCTATTCACGAAGACTTCACTAACACACACCATAGCCAACGGGAAACACAAAGTACACAGGACAGCCCACGAGAGAGATCACAGCACCACTCGATGGTCGATGTTTTGTAGCATTCTTCATTTACATGTTGAAACTAAATAAACACTAACTGGATTTAATAAATGATTTACCAATAAATTATCTTCTATTTTATTTTCAAACTACCAACGAACTTCAAAACAACACCTTTTCTTTCTTTTACTAAAAATTTTTTTATGCATTTCATCGAAATATGAAACTCTCGACAGGCAGACAGTATAGTAACATGGCGGCAGACAGACGTTCTTTTTATCACAAGTAATATTTCGGTAATTTCTTCTATTACATTCACATTGATACTTTTAAATATATTTTTCCTAGAACTCTTACAAATTGAAGGTGTCATACTGTATACAATGAAAAAGAGTTCGCAAATATTCGCAAAACTGTTTTCAAGATTCTGATACCCAATAGTCCTCGCTTCAATAATTACATAGCCACAAAGCGAAACTCGGTGAAACTGCACTAAAACCTTCGAAAAACTTAAGAAATGGCTTCTAAGTTTAATTCAAATTGATACTTTTTCAGGAGACTTCTACGGGCCAACGAAAGCAACTTTTGAAATATTAAAAGCACTATACTCTTTTAAGAATTAACACAGAAGGCATTTAATGACTAATTTAAATTTACTAAAAAAGCTCTTTATTAGCTAACGAAAGATGACCTGCCTTATATGGTAAAGAGCTTATGGATTGCAAAGGTCGAGTCATCCAATAGAATAGCCGGTTTCTGTTTCGTTCATCCAATAGCAGTTTACTTTTTATCATCGCTAATAATTTGAAATGTTTATTTTTAAAAATTTGTTAAATTCATACTTTAGATTTCATGGTTATATTATTTAATATTAAATCTCTAATCGCTTAAAATTAAATAAATACAACGAATGACATCATCGTCCTTTTGTATTTAGCAGTAATGGCGGACAATACAGTTGTTAATAAGTGAGGAGAAACATTATTTAGTCAAGCTGGAAATGCTATTTTAAATGTGTACAGATAGACCTCGATTAGTGCGACTTCGAATAGCGCGGATTCGATTAGTGCGAGTTGTAAACACAGATTAGTCATACTAACAAAGCTCCTTTATGATGTCAATTAACAAATTACCGTTAATTTTCGGTTGGTAAAACCGGACCATGGTGGAAGAAGATAAGGTGTAACGGTGCGCATCTAGCCACGCCTACCAACAAATAGTGACGTCAGTCTGGACGCTATGGCGATGGCGTTTGCTAAGTGCTTCAATGGTGCTGTACATTTCCGCGATTTTGATTTACGTACGGATCTAGTAATTTAAATCGAATTTGATGTTATTTTCTTTGCAATTAGTTTCTTCCAGTAATCTAAGCATTACTGGAAAAAAATTGATAGTACAGCAGCATAGAATGACATTTGTGATAAGGTTAAGACACGCCTAATTTTTTATTTAGCTACATGGAAGAACTGTCCTAATATTCTTTCACAAGTGCTCATCATCAGTTTATTCAGAAAAATTTCATCATCCCAGTACCTTTTTCCTAACTCTGAATAGATACTTTTTTAATTTATCAGAACTGATGAGGGGGATAGCCCGAAACTTTCTTTTGACGTCAAATAAAATACGCAGGCTTTTTAACCATTTAGTCTTTTGTTTGTATTTTGAAAAGGCTTTTATGATCCGATCCTTTTTAAACACTTTTTACAGTCAATAATATAGCATAAATATTGCAATATAAATTAGAAATCATGATTCTTATGCTGATATTTTTCTTCAAAAGAATTCAAATGCAAGTAGCTAGAATTACTATAGCACATATATTGCTAGGAAGAAATAGCTAGCTACAGTATATAAGTATATGCAATAAATTAGAAATAAAAATGAAAAACAGAAAGGAAAGTATAAAAAGTCACAATTTTATTTTTTATACAATTTGAATTTTTTTATTAAAATATGTATTACATGTACAGTACTTAATGTTTATTACATTACAATACAATATAATATATAATAATTAATTTGTAAATTTAAATAATTTACGTCTTGCCCTTCTTTGGGAATTGAAAAAACTAATATCCTTATTTAAACTACGTAACCTAATGTATGTTCTGGTTCGTACAAGACAAAGAAAAACTTCATATGGGATAGTGACTTGGGATACATCCAATGTTCTTCTGGTCAACTTGTCAAAAATAAACTTTTCACTAGATAATGAATTATTATGAAATCTTTGAAATTCTGCATTCATTGTTTTGGCAATCGAGAGAAGATCATCACTAGGGTACATAAGATGCCCTTCTGATATAAACTGAAGCCATGTAATGCAATCTTTATTTACATGAAGTTCTTGTGTCTTGATTCCCAGGTGACTGTATTTATCCATAAAGCGATATGCCACATAGCCTGCAACATATATCAGGGCTTCATCCATTATGGTATCTTCAACCATTAACTCATCCAAGGACTTTAACAATTTTTCATGGTTATCAGTCATTTCAAACATAGTTATGTCAATTTCAGGAACATTATAATGTGGCTGAACAAAAGTATAGTCAAGTTTACAGTCATCTTTGTCCTCACAATTTTCTACAGTTATATATTTGGTAAGATTTTTCAGAGCAGACTATGAGAAGCAAATATCATCTGATTCTAAAGGTTTTCCTAAACAATGTTCCTCAACACTGTTTTCAATATTTTGATATTTGATAAAAATAGAACTGGAATTTTTTCCTAAAATATACCATTTCATTCTATATTTGAATTCCAAGGATGTTGGATGATCATTAGGTCCTCCCATACCTCTGATACAGGAAAAAAATTCTCCAGTATATCTTGATTGAGACGATATGTCAAAATATAATTTGAGTTATATTTGGAATTCAAATATTCAAAAAGGTTTTTCAAGGAAATGTTATTTAATAACATCCCTTTCTGAAATGGTAGCAATCCTGTATGTTCCCCAACCTTCATTGAATCAATTACTTGATTGACAGTCTGAAGTAAAGCCATTTGTTTTTCCAAATCAATACCAAATGCATTTGTCCCAGAATGAGTTCCAAACTTGCATTTAGAATTGAAGAGATCAAACCAGTCATTTATCACTTTCACAAACCAAGATGCCTGTTGCCAGTTTATCCCTTCCATATAGCCTTTTTGGCCACACCATTCAATTGCCTTGGACACTTTATTAGAAAGTAGCTGAACAGCAAGCTTCACTCTCTGTCTTTCACTACCTTTCACATCCAAATGATGCCTCGAAATTTTATAGGCAATTGACAAATCAGAATTTGAAATAGAAATAAGTTTAGAAAAACAAGTGTGGTCTACTTTCTTTCCCTCAATTGTGAAACCCTTATCTAAAAGATGATTTCTCAAAAGTTTTAAAAAGTGAGGTGTGTCTGCAAACACATATATTCTTAGATCATCATCAATTGGGTGGCAAAATGAGCACTGCTTCTCATGACCTATGTTTAGATCTCTCCAGAAACCCATGTTACCAGAGCCCATATCACTAGTTATTGCTACAACAGTAAAACCACAAAAATATAACTTAGAAATTACATCTATTATTATATTTTTATTTATCTTCTGGTCAAATTTATAATATATTGGTTGCTTCCATTTGGAGAACAAACCTCTAGCCATTATAGTTTGACAACTTTTGTGAGGGCCAACTTTTTGTTGTATTGATTTATCAATAGAAATTTTATTAGATAAATACATTTCATCACAGGTCAGTACAGTCAGTCGCTCTAATTCAGTTAAAACTGTTTTTTTACTTTTCATAAAAACAAAGACCTCATGTAAAATTCCCTCATCTAAAGTTAAACATTTAGCCCAATCTGTTAAGGTAGAAAAACCTGGTAAGGGATAATTGTTTCTTCACAAATATTTATAAGCTTTAGGGCTTACACTTCTCAATGAAATTGCACTAGCTATATCATCTGCTTTCCAATGAATTTTCCTTCCCTTCCTGCAAGTTAATGCTTTTATTTGTCCTGGGGTAAATATTTTATTAAGAGCATACTGAAATGTTTCTATTTGCTTCTTATTTTTCTCATTTTCACTTTCTTTTTGCTTTAGTTTCTCCTCCAAAGCACATTTTTCCCTGAAGAGTGTTTCATATTTTTCTTTCCAAATATCAATTTGTTTCTGAAGGTCCTGAACAGTCTTCAATAAATCTGATTCATCCCTGATACAAAGAAATAAATAAAGTATTACCAATGATATAAAGTATGTATAAAGACAACAATTGTAGTAATCACTTTAATTTTAATTACAAAAACAGAATTACCTGACTTGATTTTCCATTAATTCTTCACAATTAGTGTTTTCTGTCATACATTCTTTCTGGTATTCAACTGGCTGCAATATATCTTTCACAATAGCTTGATTATGCCTCTTTGTCAATCTTTTTGATCTTTCTTCTCTTGTTTGTTTACTTGATGGACTATCTAAAGGCTTATTCGGTAAATTTACTGTCGGCAAAGCATCTGATTTTAAATTTCGGCTACAACGAGGAGTGTAGTTTAGGAGCTTTTGTCGCAAGGGTATTTGAAAATCTTCTTCCGTGAAGTGGATAGAACATACACGAGCTATAGTAAGATATTTCAATTAGTATAACAAAGAATTCTAAAAATAAATATAACATATACTCGTCAAAATCAATCTTTTTTAATATTCTTACCATTTATTAAATTAATTCGATCCTTTCGACGCATGCGTTAATCCATCGTTTGCACAATGACTCATCTTTGGGAAATGAAAAGAACTTTATCCCTTTACTGTTTGAATTATGGTTGTGACAACCAAAAACTGAACACATTGGCATCTTCCCTTATTAAAAACACTACAACAAAGTCAAGACTACAACACTAAAGGCGAAAGACCAGCCTGGACGAGCGTCCAAAGTGACGTCATGCGCAGAAAATGCTTATTTTAGCCGCAAATCCGTTATAGTCCGACCACCGAGAGAAGAGACTTGGCCACGCCTACGTCACGTGGTATCCGACGAGAGGTAAGAAAACAGCACAGACAAAAAAGATCTGGGTGCATCCATTATTAAGCCAACAAATGTAAAAGGACAATTCTACATTTTAGTCAATGATTTATGTTTGTGCTCTAAAAATTTTTTTGGATATTTTAGAATGTAAAAGAATTCATTTGACAAACTGTTATACATGATACATTGTGATATCACATACACAAGCACAAATACGAGAAATAATATACAAATAAATGACTAAAACAGAACTAATGTTACCTAAATTAATGAGAGAGAAAGCTATTGAAGTGGTGGTTAAACCATCCGGGCGTGCACTCCCATGTGTTTGTATTTGTTCTATTCTGAAGGGTGGCTATCGCACCAACTTGAAAATAGAGCATGTTGTAGTTTTAAAACTGCAACGATCTTTTGGCCGCCCATCCACTCACTCCCATTGAAAACTATGTGATACATAAAAGCGGCTAAATTCCCGCCATGGTTAAGTGGTCGAAAAACCATCCGTCGCACTAGCCCTAAAAGTATCATACTGATAGATTACTTACAGAAAGGGTTGACAATAACACAATCTTTTGGCCGCCCATCCGCTCACTCCCATTGAAAACCATGTGATATATAAAAGCGGCTAAATTCCCGCCATGGTTAAGTGGTCGAAAAACCATCAGTCGCACTAGCCCTAAAAGTATCATACTGATAGATTACTTACAGAAAGGGTTGACAATAAACAGGGGGATACTAAAGGAACTTACTACAAAAGTTATGGGGGCAGTATTAAGGAAAAAGGATATGGTTTGCTGTAAAAAGGTATGTTACTACTAGCTGACAATGCACCTACATACTGAGAATGTAGAGAGAATCATTTTTTGCATGAATATGGTTGTGAAACCTTGCCCCATTTCCCCATAGTCCTCTAACTTGGCACCTTCAGATTTCTTCCTTTTTTAAATATAAAAAACATTTATGAGAAAAGGTTTCTTTGATGATGAAGAAGTCATTGCTGTGCAGAGAGTTGGTTTGCCCCAAATCTAGGTTGACAATAAACAGGGGGATACTAAAGGAACTTACTACAAAAGTTATGGGGGCAGTATTAAGGAAAAAGGATATGGTTTGCTGTAAAAAGGTATGTTACTACTAGCTGACAATGCACCTACATACTGAGAATGTAGAGAGAATCATTTTTTGCATGAATATGGTTGTGAAACCTTGCCCCATTTCCCCATAGTCCTCTAACTTGGCACCTTCAGATTTCTTCCTTTTTTTTAAATATAAAAAAGATTTATGAGAAGAGGTTTCTTTGATGATGAAGAAGTCATTGCTGTGCAGAGAGTTGGTTTGCCCCAAATCTGCCAACTTCTACAAAGATGGGATTACATAACTGTTCCATAGCATAAAAAGGTATGGTTCTAGAATGTGGCTATGTAGAGAAGGAAGAGTTGGAGGACCAAATTTCAACTCCCTAGCATCATGACAATGCTAGCTCCCTAGCTAGCAGAGCCGGATTTGCATTTTTAGGGCCCTAGGACAAGCAAGGCTTTGGGGCCCCTAAAAATTCAAATCAGCTATGCCTAATTTTAAAGACTCCTTATAACTTATAAGGAACCTTTAAAATTTTAGTTTCAATCTAGCTTCCTTATAACTTATAAGGAACTTTAAAATTTTACTTTCTATCTAGCACTTGTACCTAAAAATTCAAATCAGCTACGTTTAATTTTAAAGGCTCCTTATAATCCTAAAAATTCAAATCAGCTACATCTAATTTTAAAGGCTCCTTATAACATAAGGAACCTTTAAAATTTCACTTTCTATCTAGTACTTTAATAAAAATCAATTTTTTCTTATTAAAAGTTTATAAAAGTTGAAAACTGATTGATTCACTTTCTATCTAGCACTTTAATAAAACCAATTTTTTCTTATTAAAAGTTTATAAAAGTTGAAAACTGATTGATAGTTTTGGGGCCCCTAGAATTGCGGGGCCCTAGAACGTGGCCTAGTCGGCCTATTGGTAAATCCAGCCCTGCTAGCTAGCATTGTCATGATGAAAATAAGAACTATTTTTGGTCTCTCTTTATAACAACAACAAATGTAATTTCATTAATAGATTCAATTTTCATTATATCACCAAAAATTTTAAAATAATCAAAAAAATTGTTCAATGCATCAAAATTTCATAATTTCTCCTGCAATAGATACTAAATAAATATAAGGAAAAGAAAACTATACAAATATTATTGATTTAAATCATTAATCAAATTTGAGGATCAATTAAAGTCAATGCTGCTAATCAAAATGCACTTAATATTCCAATTTTTTAAATTGTTGTTTTAATAATGTCAGATAAACTGAAATTTTCATTAGAAAATGTTTTCATTTTCAAATAGATTTAAATGAATTAAACAAAAAATAGAGTAAAATACCAATTATTTAAAAATGTTAATTTAATCATTTTGTAGATAAATTTTTGTGAGGGGAAAAAAATAATGAAATATAGCTATTCCAATTTAAAATTTATAGTTGCACATGAATTTAAAAAATAATATTTAAGCAATATATAATAATTAAACAAGAAGTACTTTCTGTTTTATCTTACGGCTTAAACTGTCTAAAAATCTTTACAATAAAATAATTAGAACTTTTATAAAGTTTTTTGAAATAATACTCCATATGTCATCATCTAATTTACACCCTATTACTAAATAATCTGATAATTCATCTTTTATCTGATAACATTTTTTCAAAATATGATAGCACAGTTATAATTTTTATAAAGATAATTTTATTTTCTTAATTTTTTATTCAATTTATGATAAAACAATAAATAATTTAAAAGAAGGAATATTCCATTTTATTAAATTTAAATATTAAAAATTTTGGAATGGTAAACTTATTATACTATAAAAATTAATTTAAAAAATAGATATACACAAATGGAATTCTAAAAATTTTCGAAATGGTCGGAAAAGTCAAATAATTTTTCATCTTTCTATATCATGATAAAATTTTAAATATTTATATAAAAAGTATTTGTATACTGAAAATTTTTAAATGTAATTTTGATGTAATAAAATATATAGATATTATTAGTTATTTGTATAATTACAGTAATAGCATTATTATAAAAAAAATTTGTATTTTGGTATAAATTTATTACAAATGACCTTATTATAAATAACTGAATCATTGTTACATTTAATAGTAAAACAAAAGAAATTTAGAATCACTCCTCTCCCTACAACAACAGAACAGTAAACCTGCAGGAATATTTGTTTATTCACTTCAGCTTTTATTCATTATGACTGAATATATATATAATTATTGAGCAAAGCAAGGACTGCTTAACAACACAAACATTCAACCTACTAGAGCATTTATACTCAAAATGCTATAATGAAGTCCATGTGAGTAGGGATTCTACATTCTTACTTAATAAAATCATTGGAAAGTGTATAAAATTTTGTTTGTTGGCACCTAGAGATAAATAAATACTATGGACTTTTAATAATAATTGATAACAAATAAAAGACTTAGAAATAATTTAAATATCATTATTATTAAATTAATTTTCTGTAAACATTTCCTACTTTTATTAAAAATTAAAATAGAAAATATATTTCATTATATAAGTTTTAATTTTTCATTCATTTTGTAATAATTTTATGAAAAAATCAAATTACTGTAAAAAACTTTATCAAATATAAATTTAAAAAAGTATAAAACAGTACTATATTTTAATACTGAAAAAATTGAAAATATTACAAAAGTAGGAATGTTCTAAAATTCTTTATATACAGTGCACATATATAAAGAATTTTTTGCATTAATGAAGTACATGATCTAACATTGCAATATGCAAAATTAATACTAATCAACTTATTATTTGTAATTATTTACAAAATCTGATATTTTTTCACGTGTGTATATCAATAATTTATTGATGCACAAACTATATATTAGTTCCATACATCAAAACAAATTTATTCTATTTTTGCATTGCAATGATAAATAGTATACTTCAAATATACAATACTACATTTTTAATTATATTTCAATAATTTTGAAATTTCAATAAAATTTTATCAAACATTAAAATAATATTTAAAATAACAATCAGTTAATGGAAGATTAAAAAACAGTATCTCATAGTGCTGTATCGGCTACTTTAGGTTTCTCAACTTCAGATCCCGGTTGGATTTCTGTCAAAATAACAACTTCATAAGGTGAACAATCTTCTAAACAAAGTATGCAACAAATCCAACCATAAAATCCTTTCTCCCAATCTTGAACTTCTCTTCTCCATTTATCAAAATGCCAAGATATCTGGACAAAAGCTGCATAAACACCTAATCCTAAAGTAGATATTACAATAAGAAAGGGATAAAATATTATAAGCAATGGACTTAGAAATATTTTATGCGCTAATGTTCTTTTCTCACTGAAATATACAAGCATATTATACCATGTCATAGTACCAACATAAAATGAATAACAACCTGAGAGTATGAATATGGCTGGAACTAAAATAAGAGAAAAAACAGTGATATGAGGTCCTTTCTGGACCCCAAAAAAACAATCACTTGTTTCTTCTTTCTGATGCGAAATAATACTATGCTCTAATTCATCTAATTCTTCCTTGGAAATATGAACTTTCATATCCATGGTTTGACCTTTCTTCTTTCCTCTCTTAATTGTACCAGTCATTGTAACATAACTAAGGCCATTTGGTCGTGGACCATAAGGTCTTTTATTTAATGCTGACCTTTCTGTTGTGAGATCATCACCATGCCCTCCTTCACTGATATGTATACTGTCATCACTAGATCCAATATTTTGTTGTGCTTTTTCTTCGTGTATAGGAGATACTTGATCATTTTGAAATGTCTTGTTACCATGAGGTGAAGGATGTTTTCTCGTATGATGTGTAACAGAATGTGTTGTATAGCTATGTTCAGATAAACTGTCATTTGAATGATGCAATCTTCTACTTACTCTATGATCTACTTTTGAGTTTTGTGGATTCGGAGATGGAATCGGAGTTTCAATGGCAATGAAGATATTATCATTACTTGATTTCAATGAAGATCTACTTCCCCTTTTACGAGGTGGTACAAATGCAAATGGTTTCTCAATCATTTCCATTTGTAAGATGATCTTATTTCTAAAAAAAATAATAATAATTATATAGTTTTAAATATTTTTATAAAGTTAAATCAATTTGTGAAATCAAATAAAATCAATCTATTATGTTAATTTTCATTAAAATATAATTAATTTTTAGCCTACTTTCCAAAAGAAATGGAGACTTATAAATTCAAGTTCATATCTGTCTTCTGTGTGCCCCCCACTAATAACTTTTAAACTATGGTGGACTCATGTTTTTACGAACCTCCAATTTACGAACTATATATTTTTGCAAACTATTTAGTTGGTCCCAAAAAATCCCTAATGTTAATTAATGCCATTCCCATTTATGAACTTTCAATTTTATGAACTTTTTGAGGATCCGTATGAGTTCATAAAATCAAGAGTCCACTGTAATTAGCAATTTTCATGAAATTCAATAGTGATTTCTGCCATTAAAGGACACCTCAATGCTGCATTCTTTAATCCTATAGGATAAAATTTCATTTTTATCATAATTTTAGTTTATATTATTGCCAATAGATGGCACTAAGTGAGGATCCGTATGAGTTCGTAAAATCAAGAGTCCACTGTAATTAGCAATTTTCATGAAATTCAATAGTGATTTCTGCCATTAAAGGACACCTCAATGCTGCATTCTTTAATCCTATAGGATAAAATTTCATTTTTATCATAATTTTAGTTTATATTATTGCCAATAGATGGCACTAAGTATTAGCAGCATAAGAGTGAATTATAGCTTACCCAATTTCTAAATATAGTGCCATCTATTATCAACATGTATCATAATGACATCATAGTTCTAATAGGACATAATGATGCATGTTGTCACAAAACACTGATAATTTATGATGCCATGATGACATCATGTCATCAAGACATCTAAACTAGTTAAATTAATGTTAAAAGTTAACAATAAAATCAATAGATTCCAAATGCTAAATAAATAAAAAATAAATGACACCTTCAGAAAGTAAGTAATCTTAATTTTTTCTGAAACTGCTTATTATTTATATTAAATTTATTTACATAATTCAAAATGAAATAAATAAATGTAAAAAAATTAATTATATTCAAGAAATTTTATTTGCATCAAAATGTTTATTTTATGAACAGTTATCCAAATTATTTAAATCATTTATCTATTAGGTAATTAATATAATCCATGAAATTAAAACAAATAAAGCAAGCAATATTGATTATTATATAGTTTATTTTATTTGTTTGTTAAATGATAGTTTACAATACCAATATCTAATTTTAATTAAATTCAGCGGAAATAACTCTTGTAGATCTCAACAATATATGAATTTCATTCAAATTAAATATTTATATAAGATACTGTGTTGACAGATAGATATTCAAATGGGTATGATATGATATATAGATCATTTTAATAAATTGGTTCTATACTGTTTCAATAATACATGCAAATTTTATTCATAATAAATAAATTAAAAAATTGTCTAATAAAAAATAATTAACTGTTTTTTGATTATAACATACAAAGTCGTGAATTTTAACGAATATCAAAAATAACTAAACCTAACGGTTCTAACGACTCTGCAATCCAGAGTTTGGCCTGAGCTTAGGTCTTCTTCTAAATTCTAACTTAAAAATAATTAGAGTAACTTCAAAACAATTTAACAACAAGTTACGTTTAACTGGTAAAACAAAACCGGAAACTTACAACTAGAAATAATGAATAAGTGTTAGATCGAAAACAACAAACAATGTTAGAACATACACGAATAATTTGAATAAATTCTTAAACAAGTTAAATAGAAAAAAATATTCAATTTATTAGTATAAGTTTCTAACATCGTTTTGTTATTCTTAGATCTAACACTTAATCGGTACTTCTAGTTGTAAGTTCTGGTTTCCGGTTTTGTTTCTTCAGTTAGACGTTAATTGTTATTAGATTATTTTGAAGTTAATTATACTTAAGTTAGAATTTAGAAGAAAACCTGAGTTCAGGCTGAACTCTGGACTGCAGAGTCGTTAGAACTGTTAGGTTTAGATTGTAATTAATATTATTGTGGTTCGTTAAAATTTGCGACTTTGCAAACATTGCTAATCAAAAAGTAATTTATTATTGACAGTATAAATGTCCTTTCAAAAAGATATTAATGGCATACATGTCATTTGTAATCTGTTTCAGTAACAAACTACTTTTTGAATAATTAACTGTTTTTATAAATCAAAAAACAGTTAATTATTTTTTTTTATTAGACAATTTTTAATTCATTTGAATAAATTTATATATATATAACCATTACATGCAATTTTAAATGGTAAAATAATTAAAATAAAAAATCTCCATAAATAATTTTAAATCCGTAGTATTTATAATTTATCTTTTCCACAGATGGCAATGCACAGAATAAGAATACCTTCAATTAAACTAATCTGTATCTCCATATCTGGTTCTCACAATAGCTTCCTGGTTCTGGTAGAGTGATCTGATCAATCTGATCAGGTGTTCTGGTACTCCCAGTTCCCGCAGGGCAATCCAAAGCTTGCTATGCTCCACCCAATCGAATGCCTTGGTGTAGTCGATGAAGCACATATAGAGTTTCTTTTGGTATTCTCTGGCCTTCTCCATGATCTATCTAAGAATCGTAATGTGATCGCGGGTCCCCCGGCCTCGCCTGAATCCCGCTTGGACGTCTGGTAGTTCCCAATCAATGACGTTGCCCAGTCGCTTCTGAATGACCTTCAATAGAATCTTGCTGGCGTGTGGTATGAGGGCAATGGTTCGATAGTTGGCGCAGTCCCTTGTGTCTCCCTTTTTTGGTATGGGACGAAAACTGACCTCCTCCAATTAGCTGGCCATGTGCAGGATTTCCAAATCTGCTTGTAAAGAGCCGTCAAGGCAGCTCTTGGGATTGGCCTGAGCAGTTCGGCAGGGTTCCATCGATGCCAGGCGCCTTATTGCTCGGTAGTTGACGCATCGCCCACTCCACTTCGCTCTCAAGAAGATCTGGTTCTTGAAGTCCCTAGTGTTAGATCTTCGTTCTGTTGATCGTCAATGGAAGTGTACAGGTCTTCAGTGTACACTTCCATTGATTGTCGCCATCTCTCCTTGATATCTTGCTGGTCGGTCAGTTCGTTGCCATCACGATCTTTGATGTCATGTGCAGGATTTCCAAATCTGCTGGTAAAGAGCCGTCAAGGCAGCTCTTGGGATTGGCCTGAGCAGTTCGGTAGAGATTTTTGCACGGTAGTTGACGCATCGCCCACTCCACTTCGCTCTCAAGAAGATCTAGTTCTTGAAGTCCCTGGTCTGTTTGATCTTCGTTCTGCTGATCGTCAATGGAAGAGTACAGGTCTTCAGTGTATTCTCGCCATTTCTCCTTGATATCTTGCTGGTCGGTCAGTTCGTTGCCATCACGATCTTTGATGGATGATTGTCGGGCTGAGAAGGGAGTTTTCACCTGTTTCACTGTGGCGATTTTTCCTTTATCTAAATTAATGATCAAAAATGATCAAAATTGATTCCTTGATAGGTAATAAATAGTTCGATTTTCTATTTCACTGTGGCGATTTTTCCTTTATCTAGATTAATGATCAAAAATGATCAAAATTGATTCCTTGATAGGTAATAAATAGTTCGATTTTTTTCATTTTTAAAACATACGATCTTATAATAGATCTCAATAATAATCGCGAATTTCATTCAAAATAGATAATATTTGCATGCTATATCTGGTTTGACGTCTCTATAAAAATAACATGATTAAATATCAATCATTTTCAATAGGTTTGATTCATTAGAAGATACACAATAATGTATATAAATATATTTCATTGTTATTGGATAAATTATTAAGATTTTGTATTTGACGTCTCTATAAAAATAATATGATTGAATATCAATCATTTTCAATAGGTTTGATTCATTAGAGGATACACAATAATGTATATAAATATATTTCATTGTTATTGGATAAATTATTAAGATTTTGCTCCTGAAACTTCTTTAGAGAATTGGTTATTTGATATCCCAGAAGTTATGAAATCGTATATAATACTGTTTAAACGTATCTTCTATAATATATATTTTCAACAGATTATGCCACTTCTTAATCTGTTATAATCAACAGATTGGAATTTGAATGGCGGAAAACAGGTCCTGACATGGATTTTTCATTCCGGGAGTCAGCCGGACTATTGAGATGGGGACCAGACCCCGATAATCCCGAATAAATTTTCGAATGGGTAAATTCCAGTATTGAACCCAATCCTCTTTGTGAAAATCAAAGCGTTTCCACGAGATCAATCTGCTATAGAGATGGGAACCAGACCCGGATAATCCCGAATAAATTTTCGAATGGGTAAATCCTAGTATTGAACCCAATCCTCTTTGTGAAAATCAAAGCGTTTCCACGAGATCAATCTGCCGATCTTCTAGAAATAATGTTATCGAGTAGTTAAAATTAATAGCATGATTTTTGTGTGAAAGTGCATTAATTCAATAGAAGAAAATATCCAGAAAAAATTAATTCCATATTGTTCAAACTTCATTTGCCGAGCTCAACATCACTTCTTCGAATCTCGGTTGTTATAATCGCACTTCTTCGAACCTACTTGCCGAATCCCATTTTAACGATTTATGTTTACTCAATAAACCAATCGCTCACACACATGGCGCGTCTGTTTGTTTAGCAGTCAGACTGACTATATTTGGTGAATGCGTTTCAGTGATTCAGTGCACCAGATTAGATTCGTGTTTTCTGTTTTTCTCTGCTTGTGGCTGTTCACACACATGGGGCGTGTGTTTGTTTAGCAGTCAGACTGAGTATATTTGGTGAATGCATTTCAGTGATTCAGTGCACCAGATTAGATTCGTGTTTTCTGTTTTTCTCTGCTTGTGGCTATGGCATTTGTGGTTAAAGATATACAAGTTATAACCGTGTTTCAAGCTATGTATTTAATATCAATATAATTGATGAATCATTTGGTCTGTCGGATTTTTTTTATTTGGACCCCAAATTTATATTATTATTGATAAATCCATTTGGATGCCCAAATGGATTCATCAATAAAATTGTATTAATATAACCTCAAATGGGGAAATTGACATTGCTTATAAAAAATAAAACTTTTTAAAAATTATTGGCACGCTTGATAGGCACATCAGAAAACAAATGTAAAGATCAGCTGAATTAAAGCTCTATAAAATAATTACTAAACCTGTTTTAAAATATGGTAGTGAAATCTGGACTTAGGAAGATCAGAAAACAAATGTAAAGATCAGCTGAATTAAAACTCTATAAAATAATTACTAAACCTGTTTTAAAATATGGTAGTGAAATCTGGACTTAGGAAGAGAAAAACAAAATAAGTTGAAACTGCAGAAATAAAATTATTTGGACCTTATGTATATAAATATATTTCATTGCTGGTTTTATAAAGTTGTAGAAAATTAGAAACGAAGAAATTAGAAAATAAAAATAAATACTATTTCAAATATTATCACGTATAGGAAGAAAAGAGAATAAATGAAAAAAGATGGCCAAAGATAATATTAGAGTACAAATGAACGGATACCGAGACAGAGGAAGAGCAAGATGAAAATGAGGTAACGATTTGGAAGATTAAATGAGGATATTACAAGCAAATCTTTGCCTAAATACATGAAGTCAAGAAGAAGAAGATAAGTAATGAATAAATTTATATTTTTTATTTTAAATATATAAAACTTTATAAGTTTATAACTTGATTCCACCTGATAAAGCCTTGCTTTTAGCTATATTTATACTTTTCAAATATATTTTTTTTTTGCAATGGAAGGTACTTTGCCTCTATCTGATAAAAAATATCTGTAAGAATCCCTGAAAGTGAATGCTTGTATCTTGCTGCATAGATATTTGTGTTCTGGAAGGCCATATATATTTTGATATCTGTGTCTTGTGTGAAATTTTTTATGTGTTTTTTTGTATGAGTGTTTGTCTCTCTCTCTTTCTCATTCTCATTTTCTATCTGTCAGTCTCTCATATATATACATATATAATCTTTAAATATGCTTGGATATATGTTTGTGTGTGAGATTAGAATATGTTGGATTAAAATGCCATTTACCTATTTCTGTTTGCTCAAATCGCATTTATAGCAAAGTTATTTTATGTACTGTAGTGTTGTTTTGTCTTGTCTATATTGTTTCGTTAAGTTTTAGCATTCGGTTCTTTTTTTCTTTTGCAAAACAGATTTCTTTTATAAGCTGTTTTTTTGTTACTCAAAACTTTAATAAAATCACAGAACGAATTAATTATGTTTGTCATTAATCTAGAATGATCAGCAGTTTAATTTGCTTTATATATTTTTTATATTTCAAGAAAATTATATCCTCTCGGCTGTTACAATGTATTTCAAAAGATCATAAAAATTGAAAATATTTTATTAATGTTAATTAAATTATTAGCAAAAATCATATTGTGTTTTACAGAGAATGGAAATATAAATTATTGTTTGAAATAAATAAGCATTGTTAAATTAGACGTTACAAAAAATTAAAATATCGAAAAATTGCATTCTTTGCGTGATCAGTTATATAAAGTAATATTTAGAGATTTTCATTATTAGCCGCACGAATAAATAACATCTGTTAAATACTGTCTGTTGTCTGTTCTCTTCATATATTGCCACCTGAATCAAAATTTTTAACATTGCTTTAAAAACATATTTTTTGAAATACAGTATAGGCCAGAAGTTTCAAACTCATTCTTTTCAAACGGTGACTTTAGACATCATTGGTTGGTTTGGGAGGCCAACCTACCAAAGATTTAAAATTAATGCTTTACGAGAAAAGAAAAATTTTACATCAGGTAAATAGTTTGAAGATTGATTATTTTTTATTTTATTTATTTTATTTTTATTTTGCCCTCACCACCGTACATATGAATGCAAATATGGGCGGCCCCCTATCATGACATGTAAGACTCATTGAAACTCCTAGCAGCTCTATTCCAAAACGATCTGAACGTTTTTTCAAGTCCCTTAGTAGGTACGAAAAGAAAATCTGTTTTGCGAGAATAATACTGAGGAACATTAAAAGATAAATTATCTGAGGGCAGCTGACCTGTAATATACTTTGATATAATATTAAGATCATGTTTTCTCAGCAACTCCGGATATGAGGGTAGATCCAAGAATTTGCAGCTTATATTAGCGTGACGACTGGTACAAAAAGAATTAATTTTCGAAATAGTGAGTTGCCAAGTAGATTCTAAAGAGTTCAGATGAAAATTAGATCCGGATGAATATAGCTGAATGCCATAAACAAAGAAGGATACGAAAATTGCTTGAAACCAAGTTCTCAAAACATATTTGTCGGCAATTCTAGACAGATATCTGCACGTAAAAGCGGCTTTTCTCTTAATTTGATAGATAACGTAGGAAATGTGATGAATATATGATAAACGACAGTCTAGAAAAATGCCTAAGTCTTTATGGCAGTGTTAAACAAATCAGTAACATTTTTTCTTGTTCTTAATTGGAAGATCATATACTTAGTTTTGGACTCGTTGATCAGCAAATTATCACAGAACCATTTTTTCACTTTGTTAAAATCCGAAATTAAGATATCTTGATTGGTGTGCATTAATTTAAAATCATCGGCGTAGGCCAGAATTGTCGATTGGACACTGATAGCAAAAACTTCATTGACATAGCAGATGAAAAAGAAGGCACTTAATGCAGAACCCTGGGGTATACCACTAGTGGGAATAAATTCAAGGATATCATCATTAGAAATAGAAATTTGATATGTTCTGCTTTTAAGGTAATATATAATCCAATATAAAAAAAGGAAAAATTTTGCCATGAAACGTGTCTGTATTACTTTTATGAAATAATGAAATAA
>AYEL01088234.1:0-48401 GCA_000484575.1 Olivierus martensii
GCAAATTTTATATAAGGAATGTGTTTTTAAGAGAACATACAACAGACTGACTCATGCTAGAACTTGTATGAGTCGTATTCCAAACAAAGGTCGTATACCAAGCAAAATTTTTCGCCTCCAAACAGGACTTTTTTGTTTGTATGTTGGTATTGCGAAAGATAGTATAAATAAATAAGTAATGATTAAAATAAACATTTAATGCCAAATTTATCGACTTTGTTACTCATATAATGCGAAAATTCGTATCGTGCTAAATCACACCAAGCGAAAAATGGATGGCTCAGATGGTCAATATCCTCAATAGTGGACAAATTTCTGTTCCCCAGAGGTGTCTGCTATTGAGAGGTTTCACTGTAGTAAATATTTATTTAAGTTAAACAAATTACAATACAGTGGTACCTCAGTATACATCCCTAATCTGTTGCAGATCCTTGGACTTATACCAAACAGGATGTATACCAAACAAATTTTTCCATAAGAAATAAAGGGAAAATGATTAATCCATTTCCATGGAAATAATCCTATTATTGTTGGCATATTATACATTTATGGGGTTGTATAAAATAATTTAAACACTGCTTAATACTAAAATACATAAATACAAATCAATTACAGTAGATGAAAATAAATGAAAATTTAACCTTAGTACCTTGCGAGACAAGTCGAGTGCCTACTAGGATGGTGCTGAGAAGGAAGGAAGAGATGATGATAGTATTTGGAAGGAAAGTCTTGCTTCCAATAAAACTTCAAGAATCTGAAATTCTGATGTTTTTCCTATTTCACTTTTCTGTCTCTTTTCCCTATTTGGACTTTGTTGAGGCTCACCAGGTTTGACTTTTACTAAAAATCTGTCCAAAGAACTTTGCTTAAGCCTTCTCCTCAGGATGTTTCGGAAATATGACAGTCTGATCATTCCAGACAATGCTATTTCGACTTGTTTGGGCTTTGTGGAGGTGATACTTCTCTGCAAATTTTATATAAGGAATGTGTTTTTAAGAGAACATACAACAGACTCATACAAGTTCTAGCATGAGTCAGTCGTATTCCAAACAAAGGTCGTATACCAAGCAAAATTTTTCGCCTCCAAACAGGACTATACCAAGTTGGACTTATTCCAAAGCAGACGTATACTGAGATATCACTGTATTATTTTTTATCTGTTGTAAAAAGTAGTATGCATCTATACGAAATAAATGCGCATCTGAAATAAACAATTTTTGAAATCATCATTAAGATTACCAGAAAACCGATTCTCATTGATCCAGAAAGAAAATGTGGCTCTTGAGTATTTGAGATTCTCCTAAGTGGTTCGTAGTGACATGAAGTTTGGCCACCCCTGGTATATACAGTACTGATGAACTTCAGGATGTAAGACACCTTACTTGTCCCTGGCGGATTAACGAGGACAAATACAATACCAAAAGGAATATTTATATAGATGTTTCTACTCGCGGATGGTATCTTATCTGGGTTTGCCTATTCTATTAACATAGGGAAGATCTGTTCCGCCAAATTTCTTGGTGGTCAGCGAGAGTGGCAGCTTAACGGGGAGTGTCTTATCAGGATTTGACTGCATTTTGGCTAAAAATAGAATTTTAATTACAAAATTATGTAATTTTTGTAATAATATTTAATGTTACTATTAATAGCTATTGTTATGTAATAGTAATTCTATTATAATAACTATTATATGATAAATTGTACCTATATATCATATTATAGCTATTGCATATCTTCTGGCTTGTATATAGACTTTATATACAAATACAATGGTGACTTGTAGCTTGAAATTGTGATATGCTGCAACTTTTAAAATTTGCATACACAGTGTATATTTACTTGGATAAAATATCAAAATTACGGTAAAAATAAAAAAAAAATTAAAAATGAAAAAATATTGTTTATTGTCAATAAAATTATACAATTTAGTAAAATTCAAAATATTGTGTTTGATTGTAATGTCCAAATATTTAAAAAGAGTAAACATGATAAGCACTTCAAATACCATCGTTGTACAAACACGCAACTACTCTGCAACTTGCATATAAATTACAGTGGAACTGTGCAATGGACAGTGCCATATTACACTAATAGCTCACATGCATATGCTACTGAAAGCATGCATGAGTAGCAGTATGGCACTGTGGTAAATACAATGCCACTAGTGTCCTTTGCTCTCCTAAGTGGTACAAGATAGATATTTATTATTTTTTATACAAAGTAAGAGAATTATATATGGTTGTTGTTAATAAAATTAAATATTATAAGCAAATATAAATAAATTAAGAAATATACAGTAATACCCTAGAGTTGCATAATAAATGGGACTGGGAAGCATAATGTAAGTTGAAAATTACGTAAGTTGGGGTACCTACAAATTCCCAAATCTAATTTCAGCTACATATGTATTAGGTTCTTAACTGGCTCTTTATTACAAAAAAAACAATAGATTATAAAAGTTTATAATATGTAGTTGTAATTAAAGATTCTTAATCAACAAATTAGCAAATGAAATACAGAAATACCTTGCATAGGGCTGTTTTGAACAATACAGGGTTTGGTTTAATGTGGTTTTTATTATTACCAGGAAGGTTGATTACTATACATAGCAACATTGGCAACACTGATAAACAACCCTCCAAGTGCCACAGATGACAGTCGAGAGCCATGTTTATGCAGTAGTTGTTTTGATTGGCTCTTACATAGATACGTTCTTTCTCTAGTCTGGAACAAACAAGACACTGTTAGAGTAACAAAAAAAATGCAAGTGGTTGACATTAGAGAAGAAACTTGAAATTATGAAATGTCACGAGAATGACGTTTCGTTTGCTAAAATAGCCAGTGATAATTCAATGAATGAGTCCTAACGTTTTCCATAACTTTTATATCAGTTTAAAATGATTTTCTTTGTTGTTTAGTTAATAAAAATAAATATATATTTTTCATATTTAAACATTTTTATAATCCTAAATCTTTATAATAAAAACAAATTACATTGAAATCCATTATAGACCTTAAACAATACAAATTTGCATAATGTGGATGCTCTTTGGAACCAATTAACAGTGCTATACAAGGTGTTCCTATAGGAATACACACATATATATATGCACTATGCAATTGTGAAACAATCAGCTGGGCAAGGGGGCAGGATGAGAAGTTATGTATCTCCGAATTTATGTAAGTCGAGTTTACATAAGTCAGAATATTACTGTATTTATATATCGAGAAAAATTTGGGATGCTGCCAATTTTCAGTGCCTATGCATGAACTGCTCCTGAGAATACAGTATTTTAAATTTTATCCTAATAATTGCATTATAATTTATATAAATTCAAATTATGGAAATTTATTCAAAATATAAATATTGTATAAATCACAGGTTACCCTATATTAAATGTGGCTAAACTTTTAGACTCTGAAGGTGACATACTTCTGGAATTAAATCAGAACTGTTGTCATTAATTAAAGAAAGGGGACAGAAAAACCAAGTAAAAATTTAAACTGAATATAGTAAATAAAACCTAAGTTAAACACTATACAAGCTGGAAATCTGCTCAATATGGAAAATATTTTTATTCCCAACAACTTCCATAGAAATATCAAAGAAAATATCTGTATAATGCAGCAGAAACTGTCTAACATGGAAATGAAAAGTATTTTAAAATTCCACTAAATATAAAGAATTTTTTTTGGCCACTGTACAAAATTACCACCCACTGTACAAAATTAATCCTTACTGCTCTTCAAGGCTTATATATAATAAGAAGATCCAAATTACCACAAACGAGCAGTAGAGCACAAAAAACTGTATCTAGTTTGAGTTGATGAGGGCTAATGTAAGCCGAAAACATTCCTAGAAAATAGTTTTTTGTGTTTTTCATTTTTTTAGGCCTGCTTGTTTGTGCTAATTTGGATCTTCTTATTATACCTAAGTGGAATGTAAAACAATGTGTAAATGACATAAGAAGAACAGAGGAATTTTAATTTGATTTAGTTTTATGAATTTACAAAATCAACACATAAAATAGAAATATAAATGAATCTAATTAAAACTTTTTCAAAGCTGCTCTTGAAACTTGGAATTGCAAATTTGCAGCAGGTTTTTTCATAATGTAGTTCATATGGCTCGTTCACCAACAATGCTTAATGATAACTGGCATTTAAGTGTAGTTAATGATCTAGTTATGTTTCAGCAGTTAAGCATAAACAATAGTTTAAGCCAATGATTTAACTAAATTTACAAAATTACTAAACCTGTGATAAAAATGGCAAAAATAGCTGATTGGTAATAGTGATTTTAATAATGATGATGAAATAGACTTACTTACTTTTGTGTTTGGAAACTAAGTTCATTAAAACCACTTCTGCTGTTTTATATTTGAGTAAAGATGTGTTTGCATTAGGCAAGCACAAGCGAACAATGATGATCTAGCAAATGCTTGTCCATTTTACCTGTGCTCATGAGCAAAGTATTTATACTATTTGTGAACATATTAGTTTGTTAGTGATCCATCTGCTGCTATTGTTTTTGATCAAGCTCATTATTTAATTATTAAATTAATCCATTGAGTGCTACGGATATTTTGAAATTAAGTCTAATTAAAATCCAAAAACAAAAAATTAAAATTGTGAAATTTTGCTTAATTTTTATCAAAATATTTTGAAATTTTTAGTATTCATTGTATTTTTTATTCTTTCTAACAATATAAGCATTTTTTTTTAATTTTATTTTTTTGTAACTTTTACAAGATTGGTGAAAACATGACTTTTTTATGAAATTTTAACCATCCAATGAAATAGTCAACATTTTTAGATAGCAATGATTTTTCTGAACAAAATGAGTTATGAATATTCTAACTAACTGCTTTAACTCTACTATTAATCATACATTCAAACACTTATCGCAGTTGAGGATAATCATAAATTTTTTTATTCGACACTTAAAGAACTAACGTTTTCAGTATGGTGTACCATTTTCAGGTTCTACATTCAAACTCAATTCCACAATTTTACAGAATCTCAACAAAATTGAGATTCTGTAAAATTGCAAAATTGACATTCTTGTAAAATTACAAAGTGTTCGTATACTACTAATGTGGAAACACAAATATTATGTGCACTGAGATTTTTTTTATAATGATAGTTTTCAGTCTGTTATATATGTTCATATAGGCCAGCCTACGACATCAAGAATCATTACAAATGTTTGCAATGCATTATGTTGAATAAAAAAAAAATACATCAATTTTCTACTAAATGATTTGCACCAGTTACAGACTATTAAACGTTGAATAAAAAAAAAAATACATCAATTTTCTACTAAATGATTTGCACCAGTTACAGAATTACAGACTATTAAACAAGATAAATCATTATTATAAAAATATATGCTTAATTAAACTATATTAGAAAGACAAATTAATTTAACTATTAGAATATACATCAGCTCGTTTCTTTCAAATTTCTTTCAAAATGTATTAAAACTATTTAAATTATTTATTAAAAAAATAAAAGCATTTATTCTGCAGAGTAAATCACTGTTCTTTTTCTTTCTTGTCCTCCATTTTTACTCAGAAGTCACTTACTTTCTTATTGGTTATATTTATGGAAATGTTGACGTCATCTCCACATTCTCGAAACAAGACAACAATAATTTCATTGTTAATTGTCAAGTAGCTTATGACATGCTTTGCGAGTAGCATTTATCAAATTATCAGTTTAATGATAAATCATTAAAATGTCATACACTGACGTCGTCGTTAAATATAACATCGTAAATAACAACACTCTTTGTGAATCCGGCCCCTGATTGCCACTGGTGTATTGTAATTTTGGATCCAATGCCACTTACCCACATGAAAGTAAACTTGGCTGCAATTTCCTAGGAAAGGAGTGGCTGTTGTAAACCAATAAAAGTGCTACACCACTATAAATAGCCTGGGGTGTTTATATTTCATTTTTTGTGATTTTTTGCCTAATTTTTGATGAAATTAAAACAAAAAATGATGATTACAGTGTATATTAGTTTATTTTAACAAAATTAACTATTTTCTTATTATTTACAATATTTTTTAATTTTCAGAATTTTGTAGTTTACCATACCTATTTTTTACCTTTAAACATCACTTCCAGGTTGCAAATTAACTTTGATTATTCTGCAACCTGAATCTTTCAATCCAGGATAATTGGGAATATACTGTATAATTTTATTATTAAGCATTGATTGACTACCAATAATAATAATAATAATCATTGTTATAATATTATCATAGCTATTGTTGTAATAAGCTTATTATCATGTAAATTTCACTACTGCACTAACCAAGGGAGTGCCAATCATGGCACCTCTGATTTACCAATTTTTATTTGTAGTACTACCCTTCCACAAACCCATAATTAAATAATACAATGCACGTCTCAAGCATTCCAAAAAAAGTGAGATTTAAAGTTTTCAATGTTATTTATATGCTGATTTATATTAGCACTTTAATGAGTGCTTTCATAGCGCAATACGTCTAGCTTCCAATTATGGATTGGAAGGACATGGATTCAAATCTCATCTTTAAATTATTTATTTTTTATCAAACTGAAATGGATTATTATACAATATATTTTTATTAATGAGAAATTATTACAATATTTTGTAATTAAATTTTTTGCTATGCCCTTTAAACATTCACTATCACAAATATTAAATACACATATAAAGGAATATAATTAGCAAATAAACTTTTTTACACAAAATATTTATTTTAATTAACAAATACAGATTATATTATTATTCATTATTGGGATCATCCTCAATCTCTGTGGCTGACATGCATCTATTTGGCTGATAATTATCATAAAAGCATCCAAAACAAATTGTTTTGCAATGTGCACATTTAATTAATGAACATTCATTGTTGTTGCTAATTAAATGCCTTTTGTATTTAAACTGACGATTCTCTATAAGCGTGATTTGCATCAAAGTTGATTGAAGAGAGACCTTTATTTTTAAATATTAGTGAAATGTTTCCCTACTTCAATAATGAAAACACCATATGTTTATAGAAATGTAGGGTTCATAAAATATGCACATTGTAAAACAATATATAGCAAAAAATAAAATAATTATAAAATAGTAATTTCTCATTAATAAAATTGCACTGTACAATAATCCATTTTAGTTTTGACAAAAAAAAATTGGAGAGACTTGAATCCACATCCTTCTGCTCTGTAATTAGAAGCTGGACACATTGTGCTATGACAGCACTTGGTTAAAGAGTTAATACAAATCAGTATATAAATAATATACTATAAACTCCTTTTTTTTTTTTTCTTTGGGCATGCTGAGAGGTGCATTATATTACTTTATTGTGGGTTTGTGGGAGGATATTACGACAACATATATAAAAATCAGCAAAATCAGAGGGACCATGGTTGGCACTCTCCTGGTAAGTTAGTAGAGAAGATATTTAAAATTTTTCATTACAATAAAGTTGAAATTATGTAAGACAGATTTGAGTATGTAATAACTCCTTTATTGGGGAAAAAATTCTTAACATAGAATTATTTTATAAGTTTTTATTTTTTTAATAAAATTAATAATTCTTATTCAATAAATAAACACAGCACTCAATAGCAGTGTAAAATAAATACTTAAAGTATTCTGCGCTAACGTTTTCGACTGCGAAGTCATCTTCAGACGCTATTCAAATCAAATGTTCGGAAAAAGAATATACCGTCGCTATGGTGATTATTTTTGTAAATCTATCACCATAGCGACAATATATTCTTTTTCCGAACATTTGATTTGAATAGCGTCTGAAGATGACTTCGCAGTCGAAAACGTTAGCGCAGAATACTTAAAGTATTTATTCTACACTATTGAGTGCTGTGTTTATTTATTGAATATTACAAGTTTTTAAGCAGTTTTTTGTTGATTAAATATTAATAATTCTTATTTTATTTTTTGATTTTCCTTATGTAATACTTTATATTAAAGTTTAAGCAAAAAGTAAACAAATTTAAAATTATTTATAAACCATTCTGAAATTGTATGAAAACTATTTTAATGTCTAATAATATATATATCAGACATTAAAATAACTTTATATAAATAGTTTTTATATAAAAATGTATATACTAATTAGCAGGATTTTTATAAGTATTTTTTAAATTTGATAGGACATGATTGTTATATCAATTATTGTGATCATACTATATAACTAAGCTTTTTTTTTTTTTTTTTTTTATTTTTAAATATTTATTTAAATTTAATTATATTATTAATTTATTATTTTTTGCTTTATTCAGTTGAAAAATTGATGATAAATTTATTATTTAAGGTCCAATGTCAACATAAATGATGTCCTAGGAGATTATAGTTTGACCTTGGTAGATACTTTAGATACGCTTGCTGTAAGTAAAGATATAATTTTTTTTATATAAAAGTTTTCCATCTGTTATCTGACCTTCATGATATCTCTCTAGTTCTAAAAAAAATAAATAATATTCTGAGATATATATATATATATATATTATATCAGAACAGCTAATATTTAATATTATTTATAAATTTATATCATATTGGAATTTTTTATTAAGGTATCAATTATTTTTTAAAAATATTAATTTATTGTAAATAATAACCAATATATGTAATGCAATAACAATATATACCTAATACATTTTAATAATATATTCATTTTATTTAAAATATTAAACCATTATATTGTGTTTAATATAAAAGGTTTATTACATTATAAATAATAAATTAAATTAATACTGGTTGAGTGTCCTTAATCCTAAATGCTTGGGACTAAGAATGTTTCTAATTTTGGATTTTTCCAGAATTTGGAATACCATGATATAGTGGAATTGAAGATGTGTGAAAAAATTTTCTGCCAGACTGTCATTTTTAATGATATATAAACAACACAACAGAAAAGTAATTGCAGACATCTCTCACTGACAATGTTCGACTGTTTATTGAATCATAACAACGTGCCACAGCTTTGTGCATTATTGCATCATCATTCATAGCACTGAGTCATAGCCTTATTATAGAGTGCACCTGTTGTGATAGGAAAGGAAGTTATGGATTTTGGATTTGGGATACTCGATCTGTATATATTTAAGTCACAAGCCAACTTTTTTGCAGAAATTGGCTTTCTTATAAATAAAACTCTTTTGAAGGTTAAGCCATCTAAACACAGATAAATATTCCATGAAAGTTTTTTGTAAAAATGGGAGATGTTTTGTTAAAATTTCTTAAGAAATCCCATAAGTCTTGGGCATTTAAAGTTTCTTAAGAGTATATTATAAAATTTATATATTTTTGATATTTTAATCTTAAAATGAAAGGGGGGAAAATTTGAATATATACAATTACAATACAAATATAATTCCCCAATAGTCCTTATGATGAGGGGAAGCATGATTTTAATTATTTTTCAATGATGAAAAAATATTCCATTTTCAGTTCAAGAATTTTTGTTCTAAACTGGAATTTGATGTATACACTGTCATCTGTTTTTAAGAAGTCAAAAATTTTTAGAAATTTTGAATAATATTGATAAATGAAAAATTTCAAATAATTTAAGTTAAAACAAAATCTAAACTAGGTTATACGGGCTGGACTGCCCCTCTAGCTGCACAAGGTTTCTTTGTGCAGCTGAAGAGGAGCAGTCTAGTCTGAAAATGTTCCTGCATCTTTAATTTTCTTTTAAGGTCCTATAAGTTAGTTTAGATTTTTATTATTAAAATAATATAGCTTCAATAACCTATAAATATTTTGTGATTTTAAATAAAATGTTTGAAAATTTCAGTAATTTCCTGTTATCTGATGATAAATAGCAAACATTATGGGACAAATAATATCAAAAATTATGATGGAAAATTAAGTTCTTGTCAAGTGTTACAGAAAATGAATGTGAAATAGATGATTTCTCTCTTTCTATCTGTTCTGCATAAGTTCCCATGTTGTTTAACCTATCAGGACCAAAACTTTGTAGTGTGACTTCTCCATTGGTAACATAGGATATCTAGGTCAAAAAAAATAATTTGTAAAATTATTAATTTAAAATTTTAAAAATAATTTTTAAATTAAAATTTAAAAAAAACCATTTTTTTTTTTAATATTTGTAAGTTTTGAAAAATTTTACAAATTTACAAAACTAAATTTTTCAAAACTATTTTCAGAATCATTATCAATTTTAAACTATTTTCAGAAACTTTTATTCAGAAGGCATTCATTAATTGCCTTATAAAATGGAAATTGTCATTAATAACAATGGTGATTTTTATATACAGTCATACCTCACCTTACATTATTAATTTGTTCCAAGACTCGCAATGTAAGTTATAAACTCTCTTTAAAAAATGATAATTTTTTAGAATAATTTTTTTAGAACTATTTTCAGAATCATTATCAGATAAATTTTATATTATCTGTGAGATAGATGTAGCTGCCATAATTCTTCAAAAAATAAAGCTAAGATTTTAATAATTTATCATTGAACTTTGCTATACAGTTTTATAGCATCAAGTTTATAGTACCAAATATAATCTGAATTGGACCAAGGTATCTGAGAAATCTTGAACTGCAATGAAAATATTTAAAACATTTAAAACAAATTGGATTTTATTTGATTTTTGCTTTTATTTTTAGAATTAGGAAAGATTGGACCAATAATTGAAGCAGGCCAAAGATTTCTTTTGTTAAATATTAAATAACAGTAAAATTAAAGTTGCTGAAACTGTTTTCAAAAATTTGAACTAACAAACTGATATTAAGGAAAAGCTTGGGAAAGCTTGAGTACTCAAGCTTTTTTGATAAATATCATTAACTCATTACACTTGAAAATTCAGTTAATCACTAGTCAACTTAATTATAGCTATAATGAACATTTTATCCTTTATTTTTGTTTCAATTGTTCTTGTATATTTTTTGAACATTATTGGATATTACATGCTAGCCTTCTTTGCTTTCTACAAGTGTCTATTATACATTATTTTTAATTTTATAACCATTTTACTGTTCAGCTCAATTTGGCCTAGATGATTACATGTCATGGAAACAAAAATAAAGGATAAAATGTTCATTATAGCTATAATTAAGTTGACTAGTAACCAAATAAAATACAAGTAACAGAATTAAATCCATTAAAAAACAAATGTAAAAGCTGATTCATTAAAATAGTGTAAAAGACCATAATTCATGTAAAATAAAAACTATACCTAAAATACCACTATCTGATAAGAAAGAACATAATTATTAAAATTATTTTCAAATAAAATATTAAAAAATGATTAAAAACAGAATGATTACAAAAAAAAATAAACATTTAGTAGTAAAATATGGCTAATCTACTAAAATATGCCTCTCAGTAAGTACACAGTTGCAAAGATTGCAAACAGATTAGTTTTCATCTATTAACAATTAGCAAATGAGGGCATTTAACTATTTTCTGAACAGTCTTTTTTTCTTTCTCCTAGTAGTTTAATTGCAAAAAATAGAAAATTGATTTATCATTAAATCCTGGAGTTTTCTACAGATGTGGTCATCCTGTGACTGTTCTTAAAATTATGAGAACAACTTCAATACTTGCAAAACTTTTGCTGTATAAACAGCAAAAGTTTTGCAAGTATTGAAGTTGTTCTATTGCTGCTGCTTTACTTGGCATCTTTAAATGTCAGTAAAGCCTTCGATAACATCTCTCACGAAGCTGTCTTGCATGGTTTGAGGCCTTTGGGATACCATCACCTTGCATTAGGTATCTCTCAGACATGTATGAGCTTAATAAATAATTTAGATTAATAAAAATAATTTTATTAATCTCTTATTTGAATACATGTGTTTCATGGAATAATTTTCTGTTGATCAGTAAGTAATGTTTACCAATTTAAAAAGTATTTAAAAAGAATAAATTTAAAGAGACTTTTAAAGCTCCCAAAGCTCAAGCTTATTTAAGAGAAAGCTCAAATGTCAGTTATCTGTTTATTTGTGAGAAAACTTTTTAAATTGAGCTAATTCAAGCCAGTAACTCTAAATAAAAATAATAATCTACTTTTTAAGATTTTTCTTTACACACTGATTTTAAAAATATTATTAATTACTGTTTAATTTAACATTTTTATTTCACTTTTCAACTTTTGAAGAAATTTTCATATGGAAGTATGTTAGTCTTCCACTTCAAAGTTCCAGGATTGATTTAAATTCCAATGATCCTATTTATTGGAATTATCTGCAATTGGGCATTGTAATATTCAACTACTTAGTACTTTCTCATAAAGAATATAGTATAAAAACCAATAATGAAGACCTCTGTTATTATTCATTTAGAAACTCAACTATTCTATAACCTGTCACAAGTTGACTACATCTATATGAGATGAGCTGGATAGGTAAAGGATGATAATTAACAATCCATGTTCAATTAAACTCTTTTGATTATTTATGAACATTTTTGTCATAAAATCTGTAAAAGGATTAGTTTATCACACACTGATTAGCCCAACAGTGGGAGTGGCGTGTTCAATTAAACTCTTTTGATTATTTATGAACATTTCTGTCATAAAATCTGTAAAAGGATTAGTTTATCACACACTGATTAAACCATAAAATCTGTAAAAGGATTAGTTTATCACACACTGATTAGCCCAACAGTGGGAGTGGCTCAGGTGGTTAGATTGGAATCAATGAATCATCCAGGCTTCTGAAAAAATCTTTGTGATTGATCCAAATCAAGTAGAAGGCTAATTTCTTGCTACACAATCAAACTGAATCAAAAATAATAATCTCATAGGGAATTCAGAGTGAGTTTAATTTTTTGCAAATAATAATGTCACATGATTTAAATATATATTAATTCTGCTTATGAAAATATTTGTTTCTTTTAATTATTTCTTTCAAAGTTAAGAACTTTAAATTATAAATATTAGGAAGGGGTTTCATATTTTATTTTATTTAATAACCATCCATCCTATAATAATAATTTAATTCAAAACTGCAGAAATCTGTTGGAAAAAAAATTCCCATTAAGATGATGAGGCATTTGGCTACACCTGTCGGGGCTATACCCAAAGGACAAATCCCAAAAAGGAGACATCCCAAGAGCAGACCCCATTTAGTTTGACCTTGATTTAACAGTCAGGGCTCAGCCAGCAAGAGAGAGACTTCGGTAAAGACCGACTGCTGTCATCACCGATCATACGATCATCGTCATATGACAGAATGTCCTCCAACGGATAAAGCTGCCAACCACAGCTCTGCTGGCAACAACCGACAGGTCCCTTGTGGCTAGGAGATCTGCGGTAAGAAGTCTAGTAGCCAACTTCTGCAACCATACCCCACGCCAGGAGATGGTAACACTCTGGAATTCCACAGTGCTTACATTATAGCGGGCCTTCACCCCACTGACCAAATCGGTGTTCCCACGGTAATAGGAAACCTTCCTATTATGAGCCTCGTCGAGACTACTGTGATCCGACACTACTTGGACATCCACAACATGCACCACTGGGCCTACAAGCAGCAGGTCAGGTTTGCGGACACCCTCCACAGTGGGAAACTGCTGTTTGCGGTATACTTTCCATCCCCACTGCTGAAAATCCCAAGCGACATAGCTGCAGATGGCGTCATGACGCCGGATCCAAATACCGTAGGTGGTGTGATGACACTGCTGCTCCATATGGTACAAGGTTTCCGGTGTTTGACAGCCAGCTCGACAGAACTTATCCTCAGGCCTGCCCCTGGTGGTCCTACTCCTGGCTGGTAAGGTATTAATACGAACTTTCAAGCTGTTAAGAAAGTCGCGGCCCAACAGGAAACAAGTCCCATCAGAGACCCAGCGGTGAGCCTGGGGATCTTAGATGACTCACTTAAGCCTTGACCATCCACAGTCAGATGGAGTTTGGCAGCCCAGTACGTAGTCTGGGCACTCTTAGAGGAGATAGACTTGTCCCTATCGAGGAGTAGGTTCTCCAACTGATGGATCTTCCGAGAGAGCATGCTGTTTGATGGTATGGGGGCTTCTGATAGATGTTGCATACACCGCTTCAGTCTTGTCACTTTGACATGGGGATAGGGAAAGGACTCCCAGTCCCCAGTCCTACGGCCTAGAGTGGTAAAAACCGCAGGGGACATCAGCGGGTAGTCAAAGCCACGATCTTACCTGCCTTTGCACAACCTTGTCCAGGGAGTTCAGGACACCGGCAAAGGTCTTCCCTAACATCAACTGAGGGTAAAAGCCATGCAGGAAGAAGTTTCTCAGAGCAAAGAGACGCAGTTGCGGCTTGAGGGGAGTCCTCATCAAGTGCAGCAATGAACTCTCCAGCTCCTCCTTGGGCTGGACCCTAGTACACCACTCACACCGAAGTGGATGCCCAGGTATGTCCAGATATCTGTAACAGATTTTGGTGGTATAGTGATGATATCTATTGTAAAAAGGGGTTTCTTGTCTGCTACCATCTGCTCCTTGCCAACAGCAGTGGTGAGACCTAATGTGAAACTCTTTTTGGCATTCAAAACCAACCCACAGCAGCTTAAGAAGTGAACTGTGGAGTTGATCAACTGTTGCAGTCCTGCTGGCATTGATGCGAGAAGTACCAAGTCGTCGGCATAGGCTATCACATTAAGCTGAGTTCCCCAAAACTTGGCACCGATCAATCTCGGTAGGTTGTGGATAAGCAGATCCATAACCATTATGAATAGGAGCGGAACGATGGGGTCTCCTTGCCTCACCCCAAGTGTAGGATGGAATGGGATGAGACCTTACCACCAGATGTTAAGGTGGTGGTTGCCTGTTGTACACGTCTGAGAGATACCTAATGCAAGGTGATGGTATCCCAAAGGCCTCAAACCGTGCAAGACAGCTTCGTGAGAGATGTTATCGAAGGCTTTATTGACATCTAAAGATACCAAGTAAAGCAGGTGAAACATTGCCCTATGGTGCCTGATCACCACGTCTAACAGCAATACATCCTCTGTGGTACCGTCAGTGGATAGAAATGCTCGCTGCCCCAGCATTAGCTCGGTCGCCGCTGATAACTTTGCGGTGAGGACTCGATGGAATGCATGCACCAGAACCAGGCCGACAGTGATTGGCTGATAATTGCTCGGTCCTCTATCCCCTTCTACCCTAGTCTTCGGTATGAAGACGGTCCTGGCTTCTAGCAGGTGTCCTGGGGGTCACCAGCTGGAAGATGTCACCAGGAAGATGTTAAACACCTTAACCAGGACCCAGGGTGGGACATTGCGTCATTCCATCCGGACCAGCAGCGGCCTTTGGAGGGAGGCTCTTGGCCTTCACCTCGGTGATGTTGATGGGCTGCCATACCTCACTGACCTTAGAACTCACAGGGGGCAGCGTGAAGGTGCTGAATTGATGGAAAACATCATCACCCCGCCCGACTAGATCGTAGAATTAGGTCATGATCGGCTACCAGAAAAATGTTAACCTAGCCAATGGCAATGTTCTTGCATCGAGAGTATCCATAAGAATACCTCGAATGCAGTGGCCCCTGTCATGCTTATAAAGCCTTTGGGTCCTTGTGTACTCCAGGCGGCGGCAGATCCTTTTGGATCTTCGCGAATTAGGTTCCTCATCCCGATTGTCTGAGATGGAATGAGCCTTGCCCTCATGATGATGTTGGACAGGAAGGGCATCCCGTTGGGGTGCACCTTCGACTGCAGTCTCAATGTTATGGGGTCTTGCCCTTTTAGATGGACTGGGCCGATTCCGAACACTACATCCAGGCGGAAAAACCTTGAGTAGGTACTGGGCCAATTGGTCAGCCACCTCATCCATGTGGGAAGGAGATTTTCGAACTTGAGTCCAGATGGCATTGAGCTAGTCTTTGCAGAAGACATATGGCTCTGGAGTCCCGAGACTGGTGACATAGTCCAGAAAAGGGGTGATGTCAACCTCCAGAGGTTGACATCACCCTCCCGGTAAAATCCGGACAGAGACATCATCCACCAGATGTTCATCATCTGGACAGTTGACGTCACCCTCCCGGTAAAATCCGGACAGAGACATCATCCACCAGATGTTCATCATCTGGACAGACGTCATCAGATCTTCCAGGTGAAAATCCGGACAGAGCCCGATTCATCATCTCGTCCCTTGCATCGTCAACTCCTCTTCCCTGCAAGCCAGAAGCTGTTCTCCCTCTCCGGACCAACGTGCTTTCTTTTGCTCTGGATGTCATCAGATCTTCCAGGTGAAAATCCGGACAGAGCCTGATTCATCACCTCGTCCCTTGCATCGTCAACTCCGCTTCCCTGCAAGCCAGAAGCTGTTCTCCCTCTCCGGACCAACGTGCTTTCTTTTGCTCTGTGTGAATCTCAGCCTCGAAAATGGCAGGATGTTGTCGCCGCTTATGCACACCGAGGCCGGTCTTAGTGGTAAAGGAATGATCGCAGTGTGGACAGCAGAACTGAGCCAAGACCATATCCAAAGGAGGATTGTCCTGTCCAGCAGTCAATACAGAATCTAGTCAACTCTGGTTGGAAAGGCAACACGGGTACAACTGCCTTATCTTTATTTTGTTTAGTACTAGTGCCAACCGTAAAGACCTGATGGGGACGGCAACCCCAAAGGGCCACCATGATTGCCAGAAGCCTCGGATTGTCCTGTCCAGCAGTCAATACAGAATCTAGTCAACTCTGGTTGGAAAGGCAACACGGGTACGACTGCCTTATCTTTATTTTGTTTAGTACTAGTACTAACACTAGTGTACTAGTGTTTAGTACTAGTACCGTAAAGACCTGATGGGGACGGCAACCCCAAAGGGCCACCATGATTGCCAGAAGCCTCTGTTAGCCTGCCGAAGCAGTTACAGACTCTCATCACAAGGCAGTGGAGGCTGACTTAGGATAGAGAGGCTAGGTGCAAACAAGGTAAAAACCAAACTGCACTGTAAGATGCATCATACCCTTAGAGAGTCATAGTACTCCTGCTGTTTATCCATGCTTGGTTGAATTTCTTCACTTTGACATTCAGAGCACTGGGCAGAAATCACATTGGGTCAACTATTAAATTCTATGAAAATTTGTTCAAAGGAATCAGGGTGCTTCATATGAACTGACAGATTTGATATTATAATAGATTCTTTTACTAAATACAACAAATGTGTTCTGAAAATGTATATTCTAGTGTAGTTTGGCTATGGAATCTCACTACCTGATGGATGACTACTGGAGCTATGGTGTAGTTTTGCTATGGTTTGGCATCTAACTATATAAAAACATCTACCCAGAAATTTTTATATTCATTATTATTTATTATACTAAAATTAATTATTTATTGTATTATTCAATTTCGCTGTAGAGAGCTCATTTTGAACTATATAAAGACAGAGCAATAGGAATAAATTTTATTATTAATTATTTGGAAAATATTGTTTTTGTATTAATTTTATTTTGTATTTATTGCTTTAGAACAGTGATTCTCAATCTGTGTTCTGCGATACACTGGTGTTTTGCAAACCTGCTATAAATGTTCCATGTATATTTGTCTTATATAGTCAATTCTCGCTATTTGTAGTAGTTACGTTCTGTAAATTCTTCGCGAATATTGAATAAGTGAATAGTGAACCATTGCGCCTATAGGAAATATAGAGTTAGGTTCCTGCGAACCTTTCTTCCCATTTTTCATACTTTGTTTGTGTGTGTTTTTTGTGTACAGACACCATATTTACTTTGTATTACATACAAATAATTACAGTATAAGCAGTGTATAGTACTATATACAGTATTATAATTACAGTAATCTTTATTTATATTTTTTAAACTCACTAATAACATAGTAAATAAAAATCTTTATATTTTGATTGATAGTTTTCTTGATGTTGCAAGATGTTTAATGTGACAGCTGACACATTATCTTTCTGAACTGCATTGAGAAACTGCGTCAGCATTGTCTGTGTCGCTTTTTGCCTCATATCTTCTAAAATTTCGATATAAGGAGCAAATGTGCAAGATGGTAGGTGCCTAAATATAAGGCTGCATTCAAATACAGATTCACATTCTTCTATGGGACCTGTGGATGATATGAACAGGCTTTTGGCCAGTGGTCGTCAGTGGAGTGAGCAAGGATAGGTAGTGAGAAATTTTCCGGTAAACTGATTCAGAGACTACATTTGGTAACAAACAACTTCCTTTTTGCCGCTCAGCGGGAGTCCACAAATATGTGCGAAAGTTCCGCGAATATCGATTTTGTGGTTACAAATAAATTTTTGCAAATAGTCGAATACACGAATACAGAATTCACGAATAATTAGAATTGACTGTATATACATTTTTTCTTTAATTGTTTATAATTGTTTATTTTAATTAACCAAACGAATCTAGCCAAATTCCCCCTGGCGGATAAAGTCCATATTAAATTTTCTAAACGATTATAATCTAATCGGTTAAGGCATTGGGGCGTTTACCCAAGGATCCCAGTTCGAGTCCGGTGCGGTGGCAGAATTTTATTTCGGGAAAATTAATTTAAAAATTGTTTAATCATTAATCACCAGATGGCGCAACCTTAGTTCCAAATTCTAAATTAATTAATTATTAATCCAACAGATGGTGGCACCGTAGTTTAAATTTAAAAAAATAATCGTTTAGAAAATTTAATATGGACTTTATCTGCCAGGGGGAGTTTGACTAGATTCGTTTGGTTAATTGGTAATGCTTTAATCCCTTGTATAAAGTTTGTTTAGATTGTTTATTTTAGTTTTAATTATTTTTTGATTGTTTAATTGCCACTAAAAAATTGTTTATAATTAAAAATGTGCCACAACTTCCAAAAGCTTGATCTATTGTATTAGAATATTTTGCTTTTGGGGAATTAACCATCTTATTACATTGTTTCTTTTAATTAAATGTTAAATTATATATTTTAGATAATGGGAAATAACAGTGAATTCAAGCAAGCTGTAAAATTAATCCTCAACCATGTTTCCTTTGACAAAGATAACACAGTTCAAGTATTTGAAGCTACTATCAGGTGAAATATTAATATAATTTTATTTAAAATATATTTCTATAATTACTGTTAGTCTTTTTCTGTAAGACATTCATAATCAAAAGACATTTTAAAATTTGTTTTCATATATGTAATTTTGAAAACAATAGTATATATCTTTTTTAATTTAAAAACAGAAGAATTAGTTATTAATGTTATTCAGTATCGTAATTTTAATTGAATCCCTTGATGACTACATTAATGATTTTTAATTTAGCCATTAATGACTACATTAAGACTTCTTTGAAAAGTATGTTTCTTGTAAACATCTTCCATCTGCTAATAATCATCTTAGTTTGCTGTTCTCAGTTAATGAAACTTTAGCATTATCAGGATTTTGTGACCTTCCATGAATGCCATATAAAATTGACTATGCAAAAAATTGCTTCATTTAAATGACTTCCAAGGTGGTCTGTCTTCATGTCTCAAGTAGCATGTTGTCATTTTGTTGCAGCATCATGTTGCAATTGATTTTATAATTGTATCTCATTTTGAAGAACTTTTGACATTTGTTCAGCATTTTCATATCGCAGTCTATCAATAGTTTCTTGACTTTGGTGGGCTTGCCATAATTGTTGCCTTTGTTGATTTTGGCAGCATATTTTCTTGGCATGTGATTCTATTGTAAACTAACAGAAAAGAAAATATGAGAAAAAAAGATATTGTAAGTAATTAATAAAACATTTGTTTAAATGTCAATGCACAAATTAAAGCTTAGTGTTTGCTATCATCAGCATGTGGATTCAATTTTAAAGCATTATTAAAAACCAACTTTTTCCTCAGTTATATAGGATGCAACATACTACAATACTACATTTTGCAGAAAACAATTAAATGGCATCAGTCTAATCCCTAAGTCAACAAAAGTTAACATTTTAATTTCTTTCAATAAATCTGAATTTTTGTAGTTCAACATGCCATCTGCTATTACTTGCATAAAATGCAATAATCATAACTGCTATTACAGTCTAATAAAACTCCTCAGCAATTATATGATGCAACCATTGAAATCCAATAAGATCCAATTCATGTGGTCATTGTAATCCAATGAGATCGCTCAAATAGCATTACACAGATAATCAGCAAACAGCACTCAAAGCAGGGATATTATTGGTATACAAAATTGCACTAAAACTATACATCAAACAATGTTTATTCAATAACAACTTTAAAACAAGCACTTTATAGCAGTAAATGCAATAGATATTTTTTATTTTACTTTTATAAAGTACTTTTGGCTATACACTATCATCAGCAGTATACGTTAACATACAGAAGTATTTGAAAAGTTGTTTGAATATTGTTATCAGTTTCAGAAGAATGATTTAAAAAAAATGAATATAATGTTAAATTCAAAATTACACCTCAGCAGTATACGTTAACATACAGAAGTATTCGAAAAGTTGTTTGAATATTATTATCAGTTTCAGAAGAATGATTTAAAAAAAATGAATATAATGTTAAATTCAAAATTACATTAAAATAATCATGTTATTTTTTAGCCAAATTCTAAAAAATTATCATTAAATTACTATTGTAGATCTAAAATAATATAATTAATTGATAATTTTCATTTATTTTAAGCTTATGCATACGGCAGTTATATTATAATCTATTTATAATGTAATTCCAGTTAATTAATGATAAACAACCTGAAAATGTATCTAATGCATGGAATTACACTATAAATAGATAATATAATTGTCATACGCGTAAGCTTAAAATAAATGAAAATGATCAATTAATTACTATTGTAGATCTAAAATAATATAATTTAATGATAATTTTATATAATTTGGCTAAAAAAATAACAACATGATTATTTTAATATAATTTTGAATTTAACATTGATTTTAAAAAAACTAACATATTCTTCTGAAATTGATAACAATATTTGAACAACTTTTCGAATACTTCTGTATGTTAATGTATAGTGCTGAGAATGGTGTATAGCCAGCCATAAAAGTAAAATAAAAAATATCTATTGAGTTTACTGCTATAAAGTGCTTGTTTTAAAGTTGTTATTTAGTGAATTTAAGCAGTTTGATTTTATAAATTAATGTTTATTCAGCAAAATGAAAGAACAAGTTTAAATTTGTTAATTTAAACTTATTCTTTCATTCACTGTTTGATTTTCTGTATCCAGTAATGGAATGTACCACTGAAGAGAGCTAAGCCGAAAGCCCTTCGAATAAACTGAAAAAACATTGTTTGGTGTGTAGTGTTAGTGTGATTTTTGTATACCAATAATATCACTGTTTTAAGTGCTGTTATTATATTGAATCAGTAAGAAGCAGTGTGTTTGAATCTTATAGTATAATCAGCAAACTATGTATATGATACCAAAATCCAAAATTTTAATGTGAATATAGTTGATTCCAGTTAATCTGACCACATTGAAACCTGAGCATTTTTGTTGAATAAAGCGGCTGGTTAAATAATCTAATATCAAGCATATAAATTTAATATGTCTCAGATTTCATGTACTATAGCAGTGCTTTCCAAACTTTGTGTATCTGCACCCCCCCTTTTTTCATAAGAAAATGGCACACCCCTCATTTTCATAATAGTCTAATTTTATAAATACTTTCTACTTACAATTTAATACTACAAAACAATATACCATATTTTGTATAAATAAAGTTCTTATACACAAAAAATATATATTTATTATCGTGTAATAATTTTTAATACAATTAAACAAATCTTACATAAAAAGCAAAAAAAAAAAAGAATACACATTTAATGTAACATAGTATTTAATGTGATGGATGGACTTAATTTTCAGCACAAATTCTCTCAAATTGAATGTCATGGAAGATGCACTACTCTCAATTCTTTTACAATCACTAAATGAGATCATTATTTTGTCTTTAAAATAGCTATAGCAGAAAGTTTCTGGATACATGGATATATATGTACACTGTATTTATAACCCTTTTGCTGATTCATTTTATTTCGACACCAATTTGAATTTATTTTTTGCTTGTTTGTGTAAAAAATAATGTTTTTGTTAATTCTTCTGTGCCTCTAGTGGAGCGTGTCCTACAGTTTTGAAAATACTGTACTACAGTATTTCTTTACTACAGAGCATATATTTAAGTTTGTTTGTTTGTTAGACTGACTAATTAAAGACAATTTAAAGAGATTTTCTTTTATTATTTTCTTTTTGATGTTACTCAATCATGAAACTTTTTTTATACAGTATACAAAAAACTGTAAAAATTGAATCACAACTTTGTGTAACACTAGCACAACAGAACCATCAGATGTTGCATGATAAAACATGCCAAGCCCATTTCATCTGAATTGTAAATTTTGTCTGCAGAAAATTCTTAAAGTAATGTGGGTACTCTCGTTTTTCCATTCTTCTGCATTCTCAGTATCAACACTTCCTTTCTTGCTGTGTGATCTTAAATTTAATACCATGTCTATGTTTCCATTAGGATAACCAGCCATCCGTAGCCTTAAATCCATCATGATCTAACATCTTGGCTAACTCTTCTGTCTTCCTTTTTAACAATAGTCCACTGACATGCATTCCTTGTTTCTTACAAAAACCATTGATTAAGGTCATTTCAACCTCAGCATCTTTATCTGTACACCTCTGTTTCAGTGATGGCCCCTACTTTCCTATGCACATCAAATTTTCTCTTAGTTCTATCTGGTGGATTAACTTTTACCAATCCTCAGTTTAAAAAAAAAACGTTCTTTTACCCTCCAAAGTAATATGCAATTTGATACTTGATATTCAATATTTTGCTATTACTTTTTTACTTTTTAATTTTTCGGCATGAAAAAATTGGATTTTGTTGTCCATATACTGTGTCCTGATATCATTTTTAATTTTAGGAGTAAGGACCAAAAGAAGAAAAATACGAAAGCAACAATTAGTCCTAATTAGCATATGTAAACAATATAATTTTTCAAATTATTCATGATTTTGGCATCGGATAAAAAAAAATGCTGATATATTTACATTCTCGATGATATTCCACATCTAATGATACCAAATACTTCATAATTCTATAAAACTTTTCCAACTAACGAAGACAATTTATACTGTAATTTGATACGGCTGAGCGTAATCTGATACCTTGTTCTGACCTCGTGTAAACAATCATATTCTCCCTCTTGCAGATGAAATATGGTATTCTACTACACAAATGTTTAAAATAATTGTTGACAGATGAAATACAGTATTCTACTACACAAATGTTTAAAATAATTGTTTATTAGCCATTTTGCTTCCTATTTTCTTAAAATAATGTGTGATAAATCTTTTTTGTCTATAAGAAGTATTAGTACGTATCAGAATGTCGACTTTGTTGAAAATTTATTTTAATAAATATTGCTATAATTTGTATACGTAGCTATCATCCGCTGTAATTTGTACACGTAGCTATCATCCTGCCATCTGTATGCCAGATTTAGCCTGATTTTTTGTCGCTATCATCCTGCCATCTGTATGCCAGATTTAGTGATATACCATCCTGCCATCTGTATGCCAGATTTAGCACTGATTTTTGATAAATTATTGCTTTTATACGTTTTTTACTCAAGATTAGTCTCAGAGCCTTTTAAAAAATTTTTATACATTTTTACTCAAGATTAGTCTCAGAGCCTTTTAAAAATGGCGGATGGTCTACGTTTTTTACTCAAGATTAGTCTCAGAGCCTTTTAAAAATGGCGGAGATGTTTTTTACTCAAGATTAGTCTCGGAGCCTTTTAAAAATGGCGGATGGTGAATTATTTCTCAAGATTAGTCTCAGAGCATTTTAAAAATGGCAGATGGTGAATTATTTCTCTGTATTAGTCTCAGAGCCTTTTAAAAATGGCGGATGGTGAATTATTTCTCTGTTGTCTCAGAGCCTAATAAATGGCGGATGGTGAATTATTTCTCTGTATTTCATCTCAGAGCCTTTTAAAAATGGTGGATGGTGAATTATTTCTCTGTATCCAGAGCCTTTTAAAAATGGCGGATGGTGAATTATTTCTCTGTATTTCGGGTGCCTTTTAAAGTGGCGAATGGTGAATTATTTTTCAGTATTTAGTCATTCTAAGTCATAAATTTTTTAAAAAATAGTTAAAATATAATAATAATAGCATTTTCAAACAAAGAACAGGTTGTCATGGCTCTCCCCTTAGTCAACATAATGTAACTAGTCCATAGCCTGAGGTCATGTAGTTCACCTTGGATGGACGCTGTTTGACAATAATTATGCACCCCTGGTCTGGTCTACAAATTATTTGTTTTGACTTCAGATAACACAAAAATTACTTTATTATTTAAATTTTTGTGTGTTATTTAAAATATAACTAATGTAAACAATCAGCTGATTTTGAAAACCATTGGATATTTCCCGCCATAATCTAGGATGCTGACTTCTACATCAATCGTCAAGCATGGTATTGGTTGCTTTGCTTCTCTGATAAATAGAAGTTTATATATTTTTAAATAAAACTAATTTATCGAATTTTGTGTGTGGAAAAACAGCAAAATAGTTTATCGAATTTTGTGTGTGGAAAAACAGCAAAATCATACTATTTGGAATGTGTGGAAATCAGCAAAATCATATTATTTGGAAAGGGCCAAACTTTCCGTAAAATCATATTATTTATAAGGGGCCAAACTTTCCCAAATTATAATTAATTGGAACAAAATATCGGTAGAAAAGAAGTAAGAATAAACTAAGATGGAAATGTGGAACATGATAGAGTAAGTTGGACAAACTGTTCTTGAATTTTTGGGGGTGCAAAGATCACAAATGTCTTAATTGATTCGGGGTATATTCAAACCAAAGGGTTAATTAAAAATTTATGAAAATATCAACGTAAAATAAAATTTTTGAGAAATACAACAGAAATATGAAGAATATGATAAAATTTGAGATTTTGACCATTTTTCTTCCAAATTTAAGCAAAAATAATGAAGTTATTAATTTTTAAACTTTGTCTCGGCAACCAAGTTATTGGAGAGCAGGCCGATGGAGGCATGTCTTGGCTGCCGAGGGGGTGGAGCGGGAAAGGTTAAACACTAATGGATGTTTTTGGAATTCCTGTAATCTCCAACAGACATTCACAACTCATATTGAGAGGAAGACTTTTTAATATGGTCTAATAAATTTTTTCACGTAACAATAAATCTTTTTGGAATTTTAATCATATATAGTATCAAACTTTTCACATAGCTATACAGTACTATTGTAAATCAAAACTGAAACATTTGATGATAGTAATAAGCAAAAGACACTAGGATAGAGGTGAGTCATTGGTCTGACATGCCTACCAATCTGATTTGGACCAATCACAGAAGTTTTAGTAGTAGTATTTTCTAGGTTTATAATAGCAACATTGACCATAGAATTACCAAGAAATGTGATGGGACTTTGGTGATAAACAATTTCTATAAAATCCTACTGGTTTATTGTGTGATGATGTTGGAAAAGGGAGATGGAAAGTCCGGTAGATTGAATGGATAAATTGGGATTTTGGTCTAAATAAGCAGAACAAACCCAATGTATTTTCCCTGTTGTGGATTTGTTCTTCAGTATTTAGTCCATATAGACTGATGGTCAGATAACTGATGATCAGATTAACCAGAATCAACTGTAGTTAATAAAATATATTTATAATTCTATCTGATATGACAAATGGCATGCTAGATTTTGAATTTCTATGGAAATCTCAATCATGAATATACATACAATAAAATGGATTTTGAAGGTATATTATAATTTATAAATGGCTTGTTTATTTTTAATTATGGATTTGTTTTTAATTACAAAGTTTTGCTATGTTAAATGTAAGATAGAATCTTGCAGTATATACCAATATTAAAATTTCTTTACTTATAAATTTTTCTATTTGTTTAGGATTTTAGGTGCCCTTCTATCTGCTCATTTATTAATAATTGATAGTAAACAACCTTTTGGCGATTTGGTTCCTGAAAATTATAATAATGAATTATTAGAACTCTCTCGAGATCTAGCTAATAGACTTTTACCAGCATTTGAAAACACTCAAACTGGACTTCCATATCCTCGAGTAAATATAGCATTATTTGAATAATTTCTTTAGAATTTTTCTTATTAAATAATTTAATAAATAATTAAAATAAAAATAAATATTTTATTATATCAATAGTTTTAATAATCATAGGTTGACTTATTTATAATCATATTGAATTTATTCTTTTTCCAGATTTGTATTATGCCTTTGAAAGATAGATCTAAAATTAATTTTTTTTTTTTTTATATTCAACTAGTTTAACACATCTTTGCAATTTTTTCCTTTAAGGTTATGTTTTAATGTTTAGATAAATTTTTTTATTAAATATATCAAATTTAGTATGTCTAAAAAATTTTGTGCACTATAATTTAGAATTTTTAAGAATTCAGCACACTTTTTTTATAAAAACTGATTTACTTAAATCAAATTTTGTAAAGCATTCCAGCATTTATATCAACTTCAATTATCTTTAAGAATTTTGCATTTCCACCATTATTAACCTTTAACGCTCTAAAAGTAAAAAAATGAACGTTCTTTAACGATCCAAATTATAGCAATTATCTTTAAGAATTTTGCATTTCCACCATTATTAATTACTGTTGCAAGAAATTATCATTTGCCATCTCTCTTCCTTCCCTAGAATTTGTCACCTGTTCCATAGAATGGAAAGAGCTGATGCTTATATTTGAAATGTGTGTCCAATCTATCTAAAAGGTACTAAATTAACCAAATAGAAGATGAAATTTATGCAAAAGCTGGAAGTAGTAGCATATTTAAGTGTCTGAATAAATAATCAATTAAAAGAAAATATTTTTGATGGAAATTCACCAATTTGTAATACTTTCTAATATATCTACCATTATGCAAATTTGTGAAATAGAATGGTTAGTCAACAGAAAATAAGTTTTCATTTTTTATTATAAAATGCAATTGGCACAAAAAATTTTTATTCTTTAACCCATTGAGTGCTTCACTATATCACATTCACCTGAAGAGCAAGTTGACAAATATTTACACCTAAGTCTAATTATTATGCAATTTAACTGCCAGTTCTTTAGGTTTCATTTTATCCTTTTCACTATATTCAATGAGATCTATTTTCAACTGTGATGATAAAATGTTAATCTTTCGTCTAGTCATTTCAAGAAAAATAAAAAAAATATAAAAGTGATAATGAAAATGAAACTTCCCAGACAAGAACAGAAAACAAAATTGTAACTAATTAAAAGCCATGTTGCTGCATATTACAGTCTGATAAAATGCCAAAATTCAGCCCGAACTCTAGACTTGATCCCAATTTTGATAAAAAGAATTTTCTACAATTATTTAAATATAGTATCATTAATTTTCTATACGTTGATTTTCTATTATATTTGTACTGTATTTGGCAGTTTGATTAAATAATATGCAGTACTGTAATTGAATTGCAATAACTAACAGTAATTTTCAATTTCAGAATAGACTGTTTCGTATTCTAATTCTAAAATGAAAATTTATTTGAGAAAATTATTTTTCCATCTAATACAGGTGTTTTTTTTATTCAGTGAAATTTTTAAATACTTTCTATTTCCACATTAGGCAGTTTCCGCATTATACAGATATATTTTCTTTGCTATTTCTATGGAGGTTGTTTGGAAATAAAAATATTTTCCTTGTTGAGCAGGTTTCCAACTTGTACAGTGTCCAGCTTAGACAGGTTTTACTATATTTTAAAATGTGTGAAATCTTTAAAAAATTTTTTAATCTGCATTTAACAAATATTAATTTGTTTATTATATAGGATTTATTACATTGAATAAAAATGATTATTGATTATTAATTAGGATTATTTAAAAAATGATTATTTACAGTTATAATAAAATATTTAAAAAATTTTTAAATACTATAGAATTCTTCACTTTTTGCTGTTATGGTATAAAGTAACTCTCAATATCTATTTTTTCGATAATTAATTACAAATTTATGAAATATATAACACAAGATTCATTTCTATGAAATAAATTCATTTGATTTTTAAGAATAAAAAGCAAAAATTTTTCTTTATCCAAAAAGTAACTTGACAAATTTATGTAAAACAAAAAACTCTCTTCTGTCACATTGATCTAAACTTGACTCTGCTGCAACCCAACCAGTTATCAATGTGTTAAATAATTGTATAATAATTTACATAATTGCTACACTTTAATTGAAATAATAATTTCAGTTTGAGAATAAGAAAATTTTTTATGAATCAGGATATAATTTTTTTTTAAATTATTATAAAAAGAATTTGATTACTCAGCATAAAGATATTTTAACATTATAATGTTAATGAATATTTTTGGAATTTTTATTCTATTAAAATATAAAAAATAATCATTTCATTTTTATGATTTTCAATATGCAAATTGGCTTAATTTAATAAAAGTTTGACATTTAAGAACATTTGTTGTCTATTTTTCAGACATTCATTGACTAAGTAAAACTGTAACAAATCCTTTAGAAACTTTCATTAACATTAAACAGAAGCTAAATATGAATAAAGTTGATTTTTTTTTATTGTTTTTAATAATTTATTTTCTGGTAGCAGTTAATTTTAAAATCATTTCTATATATATATATATATTTTTGTATTTAATACAGTACAGTATCATTTTAGGTTAATCTTCGACATGGAGTTCCAGAAGATAGTGTTACACAAACATGTACTGCTGGTGCAGGATCACTTTTATTAGAATTTGGGATGCTCAGCAGATTACTAAATGATTCTATATATGAAGATTATGCACGTAATGCTATTAAAGCATTGTGGCAATTTCGTGCCAAAAGTACTGGCTTACTAGGTAAGGAAAAGATATAATTTAAGAAGAATTTAATCTGTTTTATATGTAATATTATTATGTGCAATAGATTTATTTTTCTTTAGGTTTTAGGATATTCATTTTTATTATATTTATAATAAATTTTCTCAATATATTAAAAGTTACAATAAACAATATTATTAAATTTTAGTGTTTCTTATTTTATGCCAATAAAACATGGATATCTTACAAAATATGTTAATTAACAACAAAAATAATATCTAATATCATAGAAAAAAATCCAAAATAGTAGACTGTTGGAATTTTCTTTTATATTCTGTTTATATAAATTAATTAAAGATAAATAATTTATATAATTGCTTTTGATATTGAATTACTTGTTTTGAAAATTATAACTTATTAAATTATCAATTATTGCCATGTTTCATATAAAATAATGCTATGTTAACATTATAATATATTGTATTAGCTTTTAAAGTAAGAAATTTATTTAATAAATAAGGTTAACTGGGATATTATTTAGTTACTTTTAATATATTTGAGAATATTTGTTTTTCATCAATAATTTAAAAAAATAACACTATTTTAAATACACCTCCATCTGGCTAAAATTCAGTTATACTTAAGAGTCTGGCAGTTTTAATGTCTTGATTTTTCTGTTTTCATAATTTTCAGAGATTATGATGAATAATTGGTCCTTACAGTCAAATTCTAAAATATTGTGAATGGCTCCATACTATTGTATGATTATATTAGATCAAAAAAATTTTCTCTGAATCTTTACCGATTCAATCAAATAATTATTAATTAACTATTGGCATGTTTATCAAATAAAACAATCATAAAACATGAGATTGAAAAAACATTTTGATCTGTGGTGTTTATAAAAGAAAATATCAATTGTTTTTTGCCAAATTCTTATAGTATAAATTTTTTTACAAAAATACAATAAATGCATTGAAATGTTTACATTCTAAGCAATAGAAATATTTCAATAGAATATAAGCATCTGATAAAAAAACAAAAGTATTTTAACATTCTTGAGGGGATATATAATAATAATCCATGCCAAAAATTCATAAAATACACAATGTAAACATGAGAGATTGAGAAAGAAAACATTTTCCTAGCAATCATTATTGGGTATTTACATTTTAATTATTTAAGAATTCTCAATACCAGATGGAGATGTTTTAAGAAAGAAATCTAATTTGTATTACTGACATGCAGTACTTATTACTTTCTGAAAATCTATATAAACTATATTTAATATTTTCAGAAAGTAATAATAAGTAATAGTATAGACCTACGGTGGCCAAATTGCAACTCACGAGCCACATGCAGTTCTTTGGTACCTTCAGTATGGCTTACCATGAAAGTCAACAGTTAATATGGAGAAAGTATCTAATTTAATTTAAAAAAATATATTTGTAATTTTCTTATTGTAAAAAATAATATGCATCTATATTAAATAAATGTGTGTGAAATATATAATTTTGAAAGATTTCATTGTTAAGATTACTTGAAAAACTGATGCAGCTCTCAAGTATTTGAGATTCTCCTATGTGACTCATAGCGACAAAGTTTGGCCACCGCTGATATAGACATTCCCAAATTACATAAGATTTGATTTATATTAATTTCAGTTTAAGTTCACTGAGAAAAATTTTAATCTTTTGGATATTTTGTTTAAAAAATTTATATGAACACACGATAGATAAACACATCATATGTTTTACCAAATTATCTTATGTTATACAGCAAAAAATAAATAAGATCTTCAATTTATTATATTTTATTTATTGTTTATTATATATAGTTTGTTTCTTCACAAATGGTAACTTTTATTTTCAAAATCATGTATGATAACTATAGCATTTTCAGAAATTACTTTTAAGTTGTAGGAAAAACTGCTCAAAAAATTAATTATCATACATAAATATATTGTATATCATCATACATTTTTTTGTGCCTAAGCTAGTGTTATCAAATGAATAGTAGTAAAAGGATACAAAATGCGTCTGTATGGGAAAATATGTGCTAAGCATTGAGAAAGTATATCATCTGGTTTCTGCATCAGAACCAGCACTTCATTAGATGCACAAACCACTTTTTTTGTTTAAGTTAATTAATTTTAATTTTGTTGTTTAATCTCCAAGGGATATGATTGATGACAGTCATTTCAGAGCACACAACAATACTGCACTCTGTTTTATTTTATTTTGTGGATAGTTCTACTTTAATAAATAGCAATAATTCATTTATCTATGATAAATATCAGATTAACTGAATGATTATGAATGGCAAATGTAAGTCTTAGGGGATAAATTTCTCCTTAATATATTAGCCATTTCACTTTAAATTTTTGCACTTCAATGCCTGGCACTTGCAGAAGTAACAAGACACATGCTTGCACATCAACTCCTGATATTAAGACAGAATTTAGGAAGCTATAACCTCATTTTTTTTTTATTTTTTATTTTGTCAGAAAAAGTTTATAATATCAAGTTTTACTTTGCTTTTTGTTTTTTATAAATTTTTAATTAATCCTTATATTCCAAACTTAATTCAAAATGCCTTATTCAGTTATCAGGTTTAGACTGTATATAATATGATTAAATACAGATATTTATGATTTTCATATCCTAATGTACACAATTAGTTGTGTAGTATTCTTTAACCCTATTAATCATATTATATATTTATGATTTTCATATCCTAATGTACACAATTAGTTGTGTAGTATTCTTTAACCCTTCTCTAGTTTATTGCTGCTATGTTTAACAGTTATCTTGAACCAATATTATAATATCAGAAAAATTTGACTCTGTACAATAATATGTTTCTGCTGTTTTTCATATCTTCATTAATTAAATTAGCTTTATTTCAAAATTTTGATACTTTGACTAATCACTGATGCAAAACAATGCCACATTTGATGATTGATGGAAAATAATCAGCTAATTAATAAACAGCAAGCAAATAAATATCAACAAGTGATCAGAAATATCTGTTATTTATTTGTTTACATATAAGGAGCAGTCAAAAAAGTTCCAATGTACTAAATATTGGAACTTTTTAACAATAAATGCCAAGTTAGTTCTTATATATATACACAATAATAGATACAGGGTGAAGAAAATCTTTATCGTAAAACTTTGTATACTGATAGGGGCCTCGAAACAAATCAAATGTCTAATGAACATGTGGTCTAAATGGCACCTATTTTGAGTTATAACCCTTTAAAACTCGAGCATCACCATCGAGTACACAAAGCATCATGATGCATTGTATTGCCAAGATATGTCACATTGTGACACTTTGTATACTCAATGGTGATTGGCTAGCTTTAAAGGGTTATAACTTGAAAGCGGTGCCATTTAGACCATATGTTCATTAGACATTTTTGATTTGTTTTGAGGCTCCCTATCAATACAGAAAATTTTACGACAAAGTTTTTCTTCATCCTCTATTTAAGAAAGAGAGAATGCTTATGTAAGCTGGGGATGTCTGTACATCTAAAATAGAATTGTTAGATATAAAATTTATAATCTTAAAACAACCAACAAAACTTATTTGATACAAATTATTTTATTCTTTTTCGGATAGCTTTTGTTGGTCATTATAAGATATAAAATTTCAATGTATTTGTGATTGATTTGCTTGGATAACATTATTTCTTTTGCCATCTATACTTCATTTGGTATAAAAATATTTAACTCTAATTTTTGGCAATGAGTTGAGTATATCTTTCTCTGGTATATTGCTAACCATTAGATCATTGCTTTTAAGAAATTATAGAAATAACTTCATTATTAAATAGGAAGACAAAAGTAGCAATTGTAGGATTAAAATAAAAATATTGATAATGATTATTAATGAAGAACTGAATTGTAATGAGCCTAATTTTATTAAGTTTAACCCTTATGTAAATGGAATTTTTAATAGATACAACTTTTTATTAATAAATACCTAATTTTAATACCATCTTTGAATTAATAATCAAATTAAACAAATTAAGTGTAATGTCCTCAATGAATTAATAAACTATAAATCTGATTAATTTATTTAAAGAATTGACATAGTCCAGTCACAGATTGAATTAGGGATTTTCACGATAACACTGCAACATCCTAATTGCATTGATCACAAAAGCCACCTGACATATTTATTTAGATGATATTTTAAATAAAAATTGCATTAAAATCCTGGACATCAGATATAATAAATTTGAAATCATATTTTTGAATTGATTAGGCTATTGCTATGAGATATCAAATCCAAATCTTTACTTATTTCTATTATTTCCTATTATATTTAATTATTGAGTATGTTATTTAATTCAGATAAACTCCCATTTCAATATTTCAAAAATAGTAGCAAAAGATGAAAGAATCTTATTTTTGAGAACGTATATAATGATTTCATACAATCTGCATAAAAATCATTACTGAACTGACATCCCATAATAGAATTAAAGAATTAGCTCTCTTCAGTAGAATTATAAGCAGTCAAATTAAAATGTTGAATATAATAACAGTTAAATTGTTTATCTTTACAATCAGTAATCCATGGCTTAAAAATCACTTACTGCTTTAAATTGTACTTACTAAGTTACTAATTCATTCTTAGCACTAAGAAATTAGCACTAGTTATTCTAAGTTAATGTTCTTTGTTCCAAAAACGTTGGATTCCTTTATTAGAGTTGAAAATGGCGAATAAGCTGATAGCACTTCTCTGATTTAAAAAATTATTTTTATGGATGTAGCATACTGGTCTGCTTTCTTAGTGCTAAGAATTAATTAGTAACTTACTATTGGTAATTTGTAAGCATACAAAATAAAAATTGTAAGATTTATATAAATAAGTTTGAGTATAAACCTGTCATTTGATATGCTTATTTAAGAAAATTCCTGACTATGAGGAAGTCTGAGATAATGTGAATCAAATATAATGTTAAGCTTAGCAATACTATTGAATTGATTATCAATCAACCAAAGTTAAGTATTTTTTGTAACATAAGTGGAGATTCATAATTAGTCAGATTTATTTTTGAGGTTGTTGTTTTGGATTAATTCAATATTTAAATTGATTAAACAAGTTATTAAATTAAGTTATAATTTGCTTTATCAAAATAAAAGCAATAATTGTTTTTCACTTGTAGTTTTGAAGTGAATAATAATAAAGTTAGTCATTGTTAATTATTTATTTGAATTTAAGTAGCTAACTTTTGTAACTTTTTGTAATCAATAATCCAAAAACGTAAACGACCACAAAAGCACATTACCGCAGTATAAAAAGTTTTTTTATTTTCAAAAACTAGCTAACGTTTTCGGTTTTACTAAACCATCGTCAGACATATAGTTCCAATTATAACGGAAATATAATAGAATAGAACAGGTGTTACTATGGTAACATCAGAATACAAGATTATCAATAAAAATACAATTCAAAAATTTTCACAGTTCCAATAACCAATTTAACACATTGCATTAACTTCACTAAGAACAATAAACATTTTATGTATTACAAAAAACCTAAAATATGATTAAGAATTAAATTAATCAATTACAATAAAAATAAAATTAAAATAAAAGGCGATTGAGTCTAGTAAAGCAGGCAGTCCATTATAATTTTTACTTCTTAACGTCGTTCAAGGTTTATTAAGTAGTAACAGTAGAAAGCCTGGTTAAGCATAGTAACTGCAAAAGTAGAAAGACTGGTTAAGCATACACGTTTCCCGAGAATATGGAATGTTTGCAAACAAACTACACTTACGTGCCCGAGACTTTTTTCATTTATAAAAACACATAAAACACCTGTCCAAGCGAGACCCATTGTGGAAAAGAGGCTTGCCCCGACATATTTTCTTGAAAAGACATTAGCCAAATGGTGCAACGGCATTTTGGGAAGCACACAAAGCTCAACGCCAGATACCAACACCATCCTAGAGAGGCTAAAGGAAGTGAAACTAGACCATGGAGACATCTTCACCACCTATGATTATGAGGCTCTCTATCCTTCATTTAGAATTGAACCGATCTGCTTGAATTTTTATAGATTTTTACTGGAACACGTCCCGCAAGACCAAAGATATCCGAGTCTGTTGAGAGAGTTTTTATAGATTTTTACTGGAACATGTCCCGCAAGACCAAAGAGATCCGGGTCTGTTGAGAGAGCTAGCTTACATCATTTGCTATGGGTCGTATTTCACCTTTAGAGGCAAGATATACAAGCAGTTAACAGGTGTACCAATAGGAAGTCCCATAGCTGGTACCTTGGCGGAAATACTCTTAGTCTGTGGAGAACAATGTACTCCCGCAGTTCCAACCCGTAATTAAGTTCTATGTAAGGTATGTGGATGATCATCTTGTAATTTGGAGAGATGGGTCAGAGGTAAACAGATTGGTGGAGAAGTTCACGTTAAACCAGTATGGACTAACCCTAAAAGGGAACAGGTGAGTAGGACGGAGATTCATTTTTTTAGACATCTATTAGCAGGTAGAAGGGCAAGGCTTTAGAACATCAGTATTCAGAAAACCCACGCACAGACCTATCCTCATCCCATATTGGTCGAACGATTCAATCAGTTATAAGAGAGCGGCATTTCGTAGTCTATACAGAAGGGCGTTAATATACTGCAAGGAGAGTGATGATTTACTGAAAGAACTGCGGTACATAAAGGATATAGGACTATAACATGGTTACTCGGGCGTTCCTGTCACGTATTTTTAAGCAAGTTAATAACTCCGTAAGACATAAAGACGAGATAGTAAAATCCGATGAAAATATCGGGGAAAGATTTTTACCAATACCATATCACCTGAAAAACTTGAATGTCATAAAGAAGGTGGCTAAGAGTAGTAATAAGAGATTAGCACCAGAAAGGTCCACCACTGTCTTCAACGCACTCAGGAATGAGAAGGACCCGCCTAAAAGAGCAGAGCAGAAAGGGGTATACAAAATTCCCGTTGAAGATTTAGAGTCCAATAGAAGATTGGCATATGTAACTATTAGGAAACTAAGTAAAAGATTGGAAGAGCATAAAAAGGACATAGAACAAGCTAGAACTTCAACCGCTCTTGCACAAGAAGCATATAGTAAAAACATCAGTATACTTTGGGATGAGGCTAAGGTAATTAGGAATGTTCCCCGCCGCACACAACCGGTAATAACTGAATCCCTTGGAATTATTAGGAGAAGAACAAAAGAAGATTTGATAAACGATAGGCTTGCATGGGAGCCTTCAGAGGTGTGGAAGTATGCCTTATATAGAGAGCGTCTTAGCCAATAACTACTTAATAAACCTTGAACGACGTTAAGAAGTAAAAGTGTGTGTCTTAACCAATAACTACTTAATAAACCTTGAACGACGTTAAGAAGTAAAAATTATAATGGACTGCTAAGAAATTTTTCAGAAATTACCATAATTTTAATAAAATTTATGGGAATTCTTCATTTTAATAAGATAATGGATTCTTTGAAAATGATTCAAAAGATGAAAAGTTCCTAAATAAAAATATGCATGATGAAACTGGATTGCTACAGAATAGAACCAGGTGTCTTCAGCAATGAATCCAGGTTCACTTTTGGCACTAATGACAGCCGTGTTTGTGTCTGGATCTCTCTTGTCAGCACTGCAATCCTACCTTTGCTATCGAGCAGCACACTGCCCCCACAGCTGGTTGGTGTTCTGGAGAGCCATTGCATACAGCCAGTATTTGAAGGACAATGACAGCATACCAATATGTTCAGAACATCCTGCAGCTATGTATGTTGCCTCCTGGGGAGCCATTGCATACGACAGCCAGTATTCGAAGGACAATGACAGCATACCAATATGTTCAGAACATCCTGCAGCTATGTATGTTGCCTCTGATGGCAGGGCCTCCTGTAGACATTTTCCAGCAGGATAATGCTTAACTGCACACACCAAGGGTGTCACAGGCCTGTCTCCACCAGGTTGCCATGTTTCCCTAGCCTACCCTATGGCCAGATTTAACACCAATAGAACATATGGAACTATCTGTGATGCCAACTTTGACAGCCTACGAGTTTGCATGCTCTAGAGGTCCAGTTAGGCAACTATGGACAGAGATGCCACAAGATACCATACAGGCCCTGTATTCCTCTATGCCTGCCCATATCACATATTGTATCAGTCTAGAGGTGTCCCAATAGAATACTAGAGCCTTCTAGTATTCTATTGGGACACCTCTTTTTCATATTTTCATGTATTCAGTTTTTTGCAATAAAAGTATCCTTTTGCTCTGATATTGTAATCACTTACTAAACTTTTAAAAAACAAAAGCACTAATTGCAGTTTTCTATAAAAAGTCTATAAAGTCTGTAAAGTCTTCTATATAAAGTCTATAAAATCAGGATAAATATTTATTAAAAAAATGTTTCGATCTTCAAACAAGATTTTCATGTATTCAGTTTTTTGCAATAAAAGTATCCTTTTGCTCTAATATTGTAATCACTTACTAAACTTTTAAAAAACAAAAGCACTAATTGCAGTTAAGTCTATAAAATCAGGATAAATATTTATTAAAAAAATGTTTCGATCTTCAAACAAGATCCTCATCAGTTTTCAGTTCGTACAAGTTAGAATATAAAAATTTTAAATACAGTTGTTTGTATATTTGATTACAATGTAAAACAGAAATAATTATACAAATTTTAATTAAATAAGAAAATAATAAAAATTAGAATACATAAAATCAATAAATAATAATTAAAGAATTTTTTTTTACAATAGAAAATGATTTAACTAAAATCGTATAATATCTATACTGAATCGGCATAATAATAATTATATATTATAATTTATGCTGCATTGCCACACCTTCGAAATGGACACACTTGGTTCGTCATTAATAACTATTGCAAATTTCTTTCTCTGTGCCATTATTAATGATTCTTCTAGGAGTAAATTTTTGTTGCTTGAGCAAATTTTATGAACTTGCTTTATTCCACAAAATTTGCAAGTTGTACTTGTAAAACCTTTTAGCTAGGGCTGTAGATAGATTTTTTCTCTGTGCCATTATTAATGATTCTTCTAGAAGTAAATTTTTGTTGCTTGAGCAAATTTTATGAACTTGCTTCATTCCACAAAATTTGCAAGTTGTACTTGTAAAACCTTTTAGCTAGGGCTGTAGATAGATTGCCATTCATTATATCATGCTGGTGTTCTTTAATTCTTAACGATAAGAATTAATTATTTAATCCTAGATGTTATGCCTACATATTCTTGTTTATTTAGTGTTACATTACGAATAGGTATAACAAACTCCAGAGCACTGTTGTTTATTATATGATTCTTTATCATTTCGAAGTCTTGCAAACATGATAGAATTTCTTCTAGCTACTAAGGTTGTGTAACTTTCTTGCTGTAGATTTAATTAGTGCAAGCTTAGCCCCTTCATATGATATACTTAGATGTCTCTTATTTACAGATGTTAGATGTTCGTCTATGTTTTGCTAATGATTTTGCATAGTTATTCTGGGTCTTATTATAAATATTTAAAATAAACTTGTGCATACTTCTTCCTGCCCTAATTATGTAATCTAGTTCTTGTTGTTTTGCAGCTTGGGTAGAACAGTATGTTAATAATTTGCTATTATTTATTTGAATTTGCAAATCTAGAAAGAGAACTTTTTGCTGGCTTCTCTGATCTAATACAAGTTTTAGTCCCATGCTTTCTTCACACTAAGGGACTCTATTACCTCATAGGTTTTGTCTTGATTTGCCCAGAGTATCAATATGTCATCTAAATGTCTCAAAGAATTTAAAATGCGGTTTATAATTTATGAGTAAAAATTCTTTTCAACAGACTGCCATGACCCCAGCCATTAGGCCATCTATTGGCACTCCACATGTTGATAGAATTTACCACTAAAAACAAAGTAAGAATGCTGTCATTCTTACTTTGTTTACAGGACTTATGTTATCATTAAAACTCTTCTCAGATCTTCAGAATTGGAATTATCTTTTTGGACAAGATCTTGCAGCCATTTTCAGCTTTATGAAAGTTGACAATTTCATTCCTAAGATCTTCACCACCTTTGCCCATGCTAACTATTAGTGCACACTGAATACAGTCACTTTTATACCTTTTTGTTAATTCTAGAGAATGACAGCATTCTTACTTTGTTTACAGGACTTATGTTATCATTAAAACTCTTCGCAGATCTTCAGAATTGGAATTATCTTTTTGGACAAGATCTTGCAGCCATTTCAGCTTTACGAAAGTTGACAATTTCATTCCTAAGATCTTCACCACCTTTGCCTATGCTAACTATTAGTGCACACTGAATACAGTCACTTTTATACCTTTTTGTTAATTCTAGAATTTTTCAGCAAGCTTTTAGAATACTGGTTACATGAAAATATACAAATTTTTTGTACTCTGTGGATGATACCATTTTTAATTGAAAGGGTGCAGATACTTTTGATTTATGCATTATTTTTTGTTTGATATTTTCTGAAAATTAAAATGGATTATTTTGAAAAAATGCTTTATTTATTTCCCATTCTAAGGAGAGAACTTTTTAGATGTTTTGTTATGTCCTTTATTTTTCATTTTATTCAAAAACTATAATTGCTTTGTAGGGTATGTAAACTTTTAAGGACAATTGCATATTTAATAATAATACTTGATAATAATAATAATAATGCATTCTTATATTCTTTCATATCGTTTCAAAGAAACATTTAAATTTTAACATTTAATTAAAAAATTAAATGTTAACTTCAATCTTTTAAAATGCATAATTTTTTAAGTTAGCATTATATTTGTATAATGTTAAACCTTATATGTATAATTTTTATCTAATTTCATAAACTAATTTCTAGATTCCATTTAAATGGAAAGATGCTTTTGATAAAGGAACTTTCTTTGGTGGCTCAACAAGTTTAAGTAAGTTTTTTTAATAAATGTAAAATTAAATTTTAAAATTTATTTAAATAGGTGTTAAAATTTTAATTCATTATACGTCTTCTTGGTATTTAAATTAAACAGAAGAAACAGTTCTACATAGCAAAGTTTTATTTTAAATAATATTTTTTTGGCTTTCAATAAGGCCATCATATATTCTATAACTATACAATTGATGATGGATATATGGAAAGTTAAAAATGTATCTTTTTAAGTGCAGAATAATTTTCTTGTGCAGAGATTTTTCTGATTTAAGTTAAAATTTTATTTATTACTACCAGATAAGTTTAGTTTTAGATGATATATCTGATGCTTGTTTTAATTTAGCTAAAGGATTGATTAATATCAAATATTTAATTATTATCCAGGGCTTGAAAAACTACTTGTCTGCCCATTTTTAATGGTATTCTCTTCTTAATTTTCTGGAGAATAATTGAAATTAAAGAATTATATCTGTGAGAATATGCAAATAAATTTTTCAATAAAACTTTCTTCACTTTGATCAAGATTTATATATATCATTTTTCTCCTTACTTTTCTCTTAAGCAGAAATACAGATCTCAAATATGAGATTTTTTTATAGAAAGTTTTAAATATAAAAATTTAAATCTATTTAATAAAAAAATAAAAATTTAATAAAGCATTTACTGTATAATAATTAAGAAAAAAATATTTTGAATCTTGTACAGTATTTAATTGAATCTCAGTGAGATAGGCAATTGTTTGAAGATGATAAAGTTACTAAAACTGAGTAATAATTTTAAACATGGCAAAAATATCCATAACTGTAATGCTGAAGCAATACTTTGAACAGTGCAAAATTTTAAATGCTCCAAATTGATATGATGTTTTTATTCAAAAATATTATCAAATATAGTTAGATTTATAAGGAATAGCTTTTGCTTCAGCTTATTTTCTTAAATAATTTGTGTAAATAGTGATGTAAGAATTCCTATATACAGCTTTGATTAATTTTCAAATGAGATCTATTTCAAATTCATTTTTATTTTTATAGGATGGAATTAATATGAATACTTTTATCAACAGATTGAATTTTTGACAATTTATACAGGTTTATCTAAACTATCAAAAATTAAATTGATAATATATGAAAAATGTATCCATTTTAAAATCATATCAATGTTTTCTAAAACTCTGATATATCTTTAGAATAAAACATAATTTTTTGGAAAACATAACTTCTTATAAAATTCAAAGAAATTTAACACTGCTTGAAAACAATAAAACAATGTTTTCTAAAACTCTGATATATCTTTAGAATAAAACTTCATTTTTTGGAAAACATAACTTATTATAAAATTCAAAGAAATTTAACACTGCTTGAAAACAATAAACTTACGATAAATTTAAGACTTGTCATTTTAGGTATATTACTAGAAAGACTGTTCAGAATATTTTAATTCGAGTTTTGCAAATGAATCTATATAGTAATAAAGAAAAGTATCTATATATTTATGACAACACAAATTTCTCTCTAGAAAATAAAACAAAATTCTTCAAAATTTAGTAACTCCTCCAGATTAATTATAAGAACTGAAGTGCTTGTGAAATTTTTAAGTTATAGAGTATTTCATATCTGAGCTGTATACCTGAATAGGAAAAGTTTGAAAATTGTTGGAATTACTGTAATCATATCAAATAATATTTATATTCAATGCTCTAGTTAAAATTTAATTATAATCTTCTGTTCTTTATTCTGAATTTTGTATTTTCCAAAATTATGGATTTTAATCTTAAAAATGCAAATGCTTGTCATGATTTTATTTTTGTATTGTACATAAATTTAAGTAGATCTGGAGAATAATTATTCACATTATAACCAAATTTGGCTATGAATTAAATGATTTCACTAAGAGGCTTTAAATATTTTAATATTCAAAATTTTTGTTTCAAAGATCTTTGTCAAGCTTACTTTTTTCCAAACAACAAAATTATATGATCTATACTTATAAAAGATTTTTAGTGATGATCCAAAATTTTTAAAAATTATTATTAAAACTTATACTTTTTACAATTACAATCTTTAAAAATATAATAAAATTCCAGAAAGGACTAAAATTATCTATTTTTCAAATATGTCATTTATTTAGCATTTGGAATCCATTTATTGTGTGTGTCTAATTTTGATATTGATTTTAACCAGCATAAATGTCATCATGACAGCATTGTTGTTATATAACGATGATTTCACAATTCCAGTGTGATGTCACTGAAATAAGGTAAGCTATATTATTACCTCAACAATGCTAACATGGCACTATCTATTAGCAATAATATAAATTAAAATTTTTAATAAAAACAAAATTATCTTTAAGGATTAAACAATCCTGTAGGATTAAAGAATGAGAGGTGACCCTTAATAGTAGAATATATTTCTGAATTTCATGAAAAATCTGCTAATTTGTTCAAAAGTTATTAATGGGGAGCACAAAGATATATGCCCAATCTTATAAACCTCCATTTCTTTTCAAAATTAGGTTAAAAAGCAGATTTTAATATTTGCTATATTTTTCATAACAATTATTATTCAGTTTTGTTGTCTTTTTTTACCATTAAATATATATAATTTTTCATTATATAATTACTAAATAATCAAATCAGACGTAAAGCAGTAATGCAAATATGTATAGAATATCAAAGTAATCTATATATCTATGTATGTATTCTTCAATTAATGAACTCTCAGTTTATGAATTTTTGATCTAAATAACTGAATAAATATATATACCATCTTTTCAATTAATTTTTGCTTCCAATTACTGCATTTATCTTAAACACTTAAAATATGACAATTTGAAGCAATTTATGCAGTTGATTACATAAAAATCTTTTATTCGTAGTATTTTCAGTTAGTTTGATAACCATCTTCAATGAAAAATACAAAATTAGAATTGAACCTCTTTGAATTACAGACACACACTAAGATTCTCATAAGATAATTTTTGTTTTTGTAAAGAAACTATTTCATTATCAATCAATTATGTAATTTTTATTTTTGGTTGTTGGTTTGTTTATATGTTTGTATTGCGTAACCTCCTATATAATAGAAGGTACAACTGCCAAACTTGTCAAGACTTTCTGCATTGCCCAACTTAAATAACTGGCCTATTAATAATACTTTTAGAACAATTATTGTTAAACAATTACAAACAATCCAAAATTCCATAGAATTTAACAATTCAATCAATAGATTGCTTCATTTAAATCCTTCAAAATAATATTCAAATTTGAATATGACATCATAGTCATACTGATGAGATGTCATCACAATGTAATAATGAGTAGCATAATAAGGTATGTTGATTCATGACATCATGATGACATAACACCATATGGTGTCATAATGTCACCACATCATGCCACTGAAATGACAATGTCATCATGGCCTAATACTCTGGTTAAAATCTACATTAAAATTGAATATAAGAGCTCAATGGATTCCAAATACAGTAGAACCTCAATATCTTGAATCTCACAGGAACAAAAAAAATTCGATATCGAATTTTCAAAATATCAAGGTTCAATTTTACATTAAGGTATGTATTATTGACATTAAAATCTTTGTTTTTAATATTGTATAAGACAGGGGTGGCGAGCCTTTTTCTGCTGGCGTGCCAAAAATTTAAAAAGTTATATTTCTTAATATACTAACGTGCCCGAATTTTCAAAATATCAAGGTTCAATTTTACATAAAGATTTTAATGTCAATAATACATACCTTAGTTTTTAATATTGTATAAGACAGGGGTGGCGAACCTTTTTCTGCTGGCGTGCCAAAAATTTAAAAAGTTATATTTCGTCAGAAAATTCAATATAAATATGTATAGCAATGCTATTTATACAGTATTTGCACTTTGAAAAAATAAATTTAATAAATGAAGCGTATAAAATATGTTTTGATAGTTTTGTAAACAAAAATAAAAATAATTCATATTTTTTAATAATTTTTTTAATATTTTTCTTTATTTGGTCCTAAATTAATCTTGAAACTATTCAGTAATAACCTTAAAAATCTCAATCGGTCTTCAGATTATAACTAAAGCTTCAACTCTACACAGTACCAAATAATGATTTATTATTTAGTAAAATCGATTTTTAGATTTTACTAAATAATAAATCATTGTTTAGTAAAATGTAAAAATCAATTTTGAATTATGCAAATGTAGATATTAAATACGATGGGAAATCGCTTCTTGTTATATCACAAATTCGAATTAACCTATATAAGATTTCTTCATTGAATGACATTTGATCTTCTGGTAGAAAATTTTAGATAATGAGTTTATAAAAAAAAATGAATATTTTTATCGCCAAATTTTAAATTAATACTATTTATCCTGTTTAAGTCATTTTAATGAATAAAATTATATTATTATTTTTTTATATACGATGAAAATAAAAGCTTACTAAATTAGTTTTTATGATTTCTGGAATATTCATTTGCATAGAAAATTATGAATGTAATAAAATTATTAAAATTAGAAGCGAAATTTAAACATATTGAATTAATTTATTTTTTAAAATATAAAAGAAAAAAATATGTGCAATGTGAAGGTTCAAACATTTTCAACAAAAAACAATTCCGTTTTTTGTTTACTTTTTTTCTGCTTGGAAAATACCTTACGAAGGTCTGCCTGAAGGTAGAAATTCAAAATTTTCGGGACTGTTCTAGTAAGTGGAAGCTTATTAATTTAATCTACAATCTTTAAAAGGGCATTTGATGAATTTTTTTTTAATTTGCATAAATTATCTATTTATTTTAAAACTGATTTGAACAAAATTTCAAATTATATTACGTTCTAAATAATAGATTTTTAAAATTACAAAGTTTTTTTAAAAAATTTAAACGACTGTTTATGCAAACTAATTTAGATAAACGTGTTTTATCTAAATTCTGAACTGATTTGAGTAAAATTCTGTATACAGTTGAATCGTAACATAGATATAGATAATCTCTTTTATCATGAAGCAAACTAGCGTTTGACATCAAAATCGCTTTTAAAATTCTTTAATAATAAGATACTTTTTATTCTTAAATTTCTTTAATTATTATAGTAATATCAAATTCTATAAAGCTAACAATTACAGTATATCTATTATTAAATCTGGGATCAGGAGCTGTCAAGGCATTTCTAGCAGCATCATTTATAAGGATAATGATATCCTCTAATAAGGCATTAGTGACGTATCTCCTGTTATTATGTCCCATTATTTGTTTAGACTATGATCCATCGTGTCATCTATTGAACATCATATAACGTTACATATTATGACGTCATAATTTTAAGTCATCGAATAATAACAATGACGTTACATAGCAGAAACTGTGGTATGTTAAATGTCTCCATGATGGAACGATAAGGCCATAAGGACATGCAATTAATCTAAAAATTATCGTCTCTCGAATCTTAGTACTTCAAATTTATGTAATAATTGAAGGTACTAGAAATACTAAATTTGAATACAAATCTGAAGAATTATACATTTTTTCAATTTCCAGGCCGACTTTTAAACATATTCGGCTCTGTAGTTCCCATCTTGAATATGCTGCTAAAATTTCAGTCTCATCTCCATTTTGTAGGAAAATATGGCTGCCATATATAGGCATTATAGTGTAAATGTATCTTTTCTAGATATAAATATGTTGAAATATAAAATCGTAAATTTTCAACTTGTATCAAAATTGAATTTGTAACAAAATGATATATGAATGAATTTTATTTCACAGCAACCTTAACAATATCGAATTTTATCAAAATTCATATTCAGAAGAGAGTCTTTAATTCATCTCTCTCTATAATTCTATATTCATTTCAAACATTGTTTTATAAATTATTAAAAAATAGTTATCACTAATTTTTACAAATTCTTTCATATTTTATAACGAAAACATATTATTGAATCATAAAAGTACTTTATATTAATTAATAACGCATTTAAAAGTTGTTTTATCAACTTATACATTTTTTTTATCAAAGATATTTTTTATCGATATCATTTTCTTTATGTGCTTACATTTTACATGGATATGATTTTATGTAAATGAATAAACTTTTTATGTTTAGTATTTGTAAATCCATTTAGTGCTTAATGTGCTAGCACAATTATTGCAAAATATCTTATTTTGAAGGAATTTTATTTAACATAGTACAAGTATTTCTTTCTGGAGATCCTATAATTTCATTAAAAAATTGTTATTTGGATTAATACGGTATTTTTACTCTAGATTTGTAATAGAATCTTATAAATTTTTACTCCTAATGCTTCTGAGTTCGTAAAAATATATATAAAAAATGGCGTATTTTAAATATAATGGATTTCGTAATAACTGTTAAGAAATAGCATAACTATTATTGTAATTTATACTAATTAAAGGCTAATTTTCTATAATATATATCTCTTTGCCTTATACCTGATGAATAAAATAATCTATACTGTAAATATATCCAAAAATACATTTATGAGCTATTAAATTTAAATTATAACAGTAATTTTTTAAGTCAAATAACTCTTGAAACATTTTTATGTCCACTATACGGTATTTATTTATTTTTTTATTATTTTTTGAAATATATAAACGAATAACCTGATATTTATTTATATTATACAAACAATAACTTTATAGCTAATTTTAATGAAAGTTCTTATACATAAACTTCAAAATTTTAAATTTAATATTTTTTATTTCAAACTACATGTTTTATTCAATATTTTGATTAAATACTGTTACGTTAAAATTTAAACTTAACAAACATTTCCTGAAAATTCTATTGAAATATGTTGGCAAGATAAAGTTCTAGTTTAAACGAACTCTGTATCAAATTTCCTTAATGGTAATTCCAATAAATTTATCATTTTTCATTCTCGCAAAATATAGATAAAGAATTAATTATCTCAAATTTTTTGAAAAAAAAAAAAAATTAAAATTGAAGAAATTTCTGGAGAAAAATTGAAATTGTATTAATTTTAAAACTTCAATTTAATAATTAATTCTCTTGTTCCATACAAATTATTTTAAGTTATTCTTAGTACAAAAAATATTAATTAATATTAAAGTAAATGATTTATAAATATAGTAACTAAAGCATTTTTTAAAGTTTTCATTAGACCGTAAAGAAATTTTATTTTCTTATACTAGATAATAACAATTATCTAGTGCAGAAAAATAAAATTTCTTTACAATCTAATGAAAACTTTAAAAAATATTGTACTATACTATATCTCTATATTTATAAATCATTTACATTAATCTTAATTAGCACTTTTACTAATTTTTTATTTAATTATTATTTTATTATATTATTTATTATTTATTTTTTAAAAAGAATGACGTCACATAGCAGAAACTGTGGCATGTTAAATGTCTCCATGATGGAACGATAAGGCCATAAGGACATGCAATTAATCTAAAAATTATCGTCTCTCGAATCTTAGTACTTCAAATTTATGTAATAATTGAAGGTACTAGAAATACTAAATTTGAATACAAATCTGAAGAATTATACATTTTTTCAATTTCCAGGCCGACTTTTAAACATATTCGGCTCTGTAGTTCCCATCTTGAATATGCTGCTAAAATTTCAGTCTCATCTCCATTTTGTAGGAAAATATGGCTGCCATATATAGGCATTATAGTGTAAATGTATCTTTTCTAGATATAAATATGTTGAAATATAAAATCGTAAATTTTCAACTTGTATCAAAATTGAATTTGTAACAAAATGATATATGAATGAATTTTATTTCACAGCAACCTTAACAATATCGAATTTTATCAAAATTCATATTCAGAAGAGAGTCTTTAATTCATCTCTCTCTATAATTCTATATTCATTTCAAACATTGTTTTATAAATTATTAAAAAATAGTTATCACTAATTTTTACAAATTCTTTCATATTTTATAACGAAAACATATTATTGAATCATAAAAGTACTTTATATTAATTAATAACGCATTTAAAAGTTGTTTTATCAACTTATACATTTTTTTTATCAAAGATATTTTTTATCGATATCATTTTCTTTATGTGCTTACATTTTACATGGATATGATTTTATGTAAATGAATAAACTTTTTATGTTTAGTATTTGTAAATCCATTTAGTGCTTAATGTGCTAGCACAATTATTGCAAAATATCTTATTTTGAAGGAATTTTATTTAACATAGTACAAGTATTTCTTTCTGGAGATCCTATAATTTCATTAAAAAATTGTTATTTGGATTAATACGGTATTTTTACTCTAGATTTGTAATAGAATCTTATAAATTTTTACTCCTAATGCTTCTGAGTTCGTAAAAATATATATAAAAAATGGCGTATTTTAAATATAATGGATTTCGTAATAACTGTTAAGAAATAGCATAACTATTATTGTAATTTATACTAATTAAAGGCTAATTTTCTATAATATATATCTCTTTGCCTTATACCTGATGAATAAAATAATCTATACTGTAAATATATCCAAAAATACATTTATGAGCTGTTAAATTTAAATTATAACAGTAATTTTTTAAGTCAAATAACTCTTGAAACATTTTTATGTCCACTATACGGTATTTATTTATTTTTTTATTATTTTTTGAAATATATAAACGAATAACCTGATATTTATTT
>AYEL01088235.1:0-37630 GCA_000484575.1 Olivierus martensii
ATTATTATTTTATTATATTATTTATTATTTATTTTTTAAATATTAATATAGAAATAGTAATTCTTGCTGAATATTTAGAAATTAATTTATTATATTTTCATTATGAAAACATTCCATTATAACATACAGTATTGTATTTTAAGAATTTATAACAAAACCTCATTAAAATACCATTTAAAAATTTATTTTATTGTATCATTTTTTAATAAAAACAGTACTGTATTTTGTGCGATGTAAATTTTATCATTAAATTCTTAATTTAATGATAAGAAGAATACTTTCTTGTTATCCAAAAAAATTTATAAATAAATTATTATGAAAAATATACAAGTATAATCTTTCGTGAAATATTTATACTTGTATTTTATATGCAAATATACTTTATGCTAATGATATTGAAAATATAATTTTTTTTTCCCCAAAAGAAAATAATCTTGTTCGGAATCGGTTTTGATTCCTATTCCTTACTCAATCGGCGTGATGTTTTGATAAAGAGGAAAAACAAATGAAATGAAACGACATAAAAATATACTTTCTTGATAGATATTAGATGAGGTAGAGTTGTGATAGCGTCTATAAATATTATAATATATTTTTTATATAAAATAATTCAATACAATGTACTGTATTTTACAAATTCAATGGAAATTCATTTTTGTTGTTGCATTTTTTCGGTTACAATAAATTAAAAAAAAAAACCACAGAAATGAGATGAAACAAATTGATTTTGATACTTAAGTAAATAAAACTTCATAGTGTATGATTGCTTTTTTGGGGGTAAAACAAATAAAATGACAGAGAAAAAATTAAAGAACCATGTTGCAAGATATAATAAAGCCGTTTTAATAAGATTTGAACAAAAGACATGGCCATTATCGAAAAAATGAGCATTATTTGTTAATATTAAAATTAATCGAAATAATAAAATTGGCTATCTATTGATAACTATAATATATAAAAAAATGGCATTTAGTTATTGTGTTTAAACGCATTATTCCGATGACAGTCTTATTTTAAAATGCAATGTAACGATAACGTTAAGTAATAGTATACTGTTGGTATTATTTCGTAGTATTGACATCAACAAGCAGTGACTAAGCAAAGAACCTTAGTCACTGAGGGTCTTTTATTACAGGATTTTTTTGCTTCAACTTCAACTTCTTGTAACTTTTATTTTAAGTTAAATAATAATCTGATAATTATATTCAATATGATACTGAATGATAAATTTGAAGCTTCAAATCCAGTTAATAAACGAATTAAAGTAATTTGAAAATAGCAAAAATCATCAAAAAAAAAAAAACATTGTTTTTCCCCTCTTCCTTCTCTGTAGACACTTCTATAAGTTGCATTATTCAACCGTTATTGTTGAAATTTCAAATAAAAGTAATTTTTAGACTACCTTTATCTGAAGGATAAAATTTGAGATCTCTTGAAAATTTATCAGTCAGGTCAAAATAAAGACGGAAAAGAATATCTTTCCTCTGTAAACACCTCTACAAATCGCATTGTTCAACCAATTTTCATTAAATTTGAAATATAGATATGTTCTAGCTTAATGAAAATCTAAAAATTTTCACCCATTTGGGCAATAATTAAGGGAAAGATGATGATTCTCTTCTCTAGAAACTCTTCTCTCTTCGGGACAAAATGAAGGGAGAAAGGATTCCTTTCATATGAATTCTACAGATCGTATCGTTGTACGGTTCGTATTGTCAACTAACTTCGACTAATTTTCTATATAAATATTCATGTTATTTAATGTTCTCTAAAAATTTCGATTCAATCGGATTAAAAGCAAAAAAATATTTAATAATATATCAGCATATTGTTATAATACTGATGCTGTACTATATTCCTCAGAAAAACGGTTAATATTTAAAATATAAACACTTTCCATCAAATTATGTAAAAATAAAGCTAGGTACAATATAATACTGTATAAAGAAATTAGGATAATTTATTTGTTAAAATTTAGATGCGCTATTTAGATGACATTTTCCTTGGAGAAAATGTCAACAAAAAGTAGCCTCATCTGAATTGCAACAAATATCCTAATTTCTTATTTCTGTATTTTTCTACTTAGTTTTGGACTTCTTTTTTTATATATTATATGTTCTTGATTGGATTAGTATTGTATAGAAATACTATCATCTAATGCTGCACATAATCATGGATTTCAAATTTATTTACATTGATTATTATAATAATATTTTTTATTCTAATATTTTTAATATATTGTATGGTATATAACTTGTGTAATGCTATTGTAATTTAGAACCATAAATTATAATTTTTCTATTCCATATTTATACTATAGTTTTATATAATACTGTTAATTATGTACAGCAGCGGATTAAAAATTTTGGTGCCCCTAAATATATAAATAACTGTTACCTTTAATGAACTTATTTTAAAACTTTAATATGAAGAGTTTTATATAATACAGTTAATTATGTACAGCAGCGGATTAAAAATTTTGGTCCCCTAAATATATAAATAACTGTTACCTTTAATGAACTTATTTTAAAACTTTAATATGAATTGAATTGAATTAAATTAAATATCATTCAATTGAATGTTAAAAGTTTTATTGAAATAAAATTGTAAATATATTTTAACATTTATTTTACTTATTGCTCCTTTTTATATTATATATCTACACTTTTGTTTTGGAAAACTTATGTCTGTATAATCTAGTGAAGATGTTATGTCCTTTTCAATAATCAAAAGAGAAAGAATTTAATTTTTCATTAGTAAGATTTGACTTTAAATAGTTTTTTACATGTTTCAATGCTGAAAATGTTAGTTCGGATGAACAATTTGTAGCGGATGTGCAAATTAACACACAGAACACAGTATTGCTTTATTACCTATAGATGTGTTTTGTGATAGAAAGACATATTTCTGGTATTTATTTTTGGTGTCATCTTTTGTGGAACAAAAAACAGTATAGTCTTTCTCAAACTAGTTCGGATCTGCATAGGACGTGTTTACTTTCCCCATTATCAATGCAAGCTCGAAGAAACATAAATACAGTACTTCAACTACTGGCGGATCTGAATAAGGGCTAATAGAATTCGGGACTAGCGCCCGAACTTTTAGGAGGCTCGAAGATATAATATTGCTCATTGCTCTCTGCATAAAATATAAAAATATATATATTTAAAAATTTTTTAAGTGGTCCGAAGAAATGTCAAACTCGGGGTCCCAGAAAGTAAATCTCTTCTGATTTCAACCTTATTTAGATAAATTTCTGGCAAAAATGCCGTCCTAAAAATTTGCTGCCCTAAGCCCGGATCTTATTGACCTAGGCCAAGAGTGGCATGCCAAAATTTGGCTAAATTCTTGTAAAAACTATCACTCGCGTGCCGATCTGATTGATAATTCAATAAAAAATCACTTTGGGTACGCGTGTTATTCTGATTGTGTATGATTTTTGATATAATAATGTTTATACTATAAGCATAATAAATATAATTAAATTAATTTAGGAAAAATAATAATGAATGTTTTTTTAATTTCTACTATTAAATAAAAAAGGTATTTATTCAATAACTGAAAATGCAAATTATTATTTGTAACTTACTTCATATCAAATTTATTTTTAATTAATTAAATTAATTTAAGAATTTTTTTCGAATATTCAAAAATAGCATATCGTTGTGTGTCTTCATTAATCTCCGAGTTGGCAAGACTATTAATTAGAATCATTGTTTTATAAACAATAATATACAATAATAAATTAATTACAAGAATTTTAAAAAACTTAGTGCACAGTATTATAAAGAAACAATGTATTTCTATCCTATGTTTAGAGCAGGGGTGGGCAATTATTTTCTGCCGAGGGCCGGATAAACAATCTTCAGGATAAGACACTCTGCTTTCCATTAAAATTAGCATCTAAATACTCAAGAGTATTTAGATGCTAATAAACCAAAGGTTGAAAATATCACTGAATAAACACTATCATAATGATAAACCTATCAACAATTAAAAGTGAAACTTAGAAAACAAAACTGTGGTATAGCATGATCAGTATTCTGAGCATGCACAAAAAAGTTCCTGTTCTGGTTATCTGTAGCACATTTACGTTCTTTTGTTAAATTTAAATCCTTTGTTTAGACTCCAAAGGCAAGGAAAATTAATAAGTATTTTTAATTTCTCTAACTGAAAAATTATAAACTAATTCAAGATAACAAGGTTTTGAAGAAAATACTTCAAGATAACTATTGAAATTACATTGGGTTACTGCAGAATGGGCATGGATAAAAATTTTTTCCACATATCAAGGGTTTCAAGATAACAAGGTTACACTGTATAATTAATATATTATATGGCAAAATTATTTTGTTTGAATTTTGGACATCACAAGATCCCATGAAGTCATCACAATATAGCAAATAGATGATGTCATATCATAATGACATTAATGTGACATAATATTGATTAAATAATCTCATAATTTTATCCTTTAATAAATTCAGAAAGAATAAACAATTCCAGTTATAATTCAATTAGTTTGATAATATATTACATTTCAATAAAGCTTTGATTTGATACACAAAAAAAATCAATGCACGAAATAACTTCCCAATTAAAAAAATTCTTCTTGAGGACAATGCAATGAAGATTGGTAAAATGATCAGTTTTTGGTAGATACAGTACACAGTATCAAATATTACCAAATTCTGTCACTGTTCCTATTTGGAGGAACAGTGACAGAATTTCACTGTTCCTCCAAATAAATCTTTTTCAAATCAAAGAGCAGAAAGATATATATAGACTTATAAAATTATTAATCTTCTAAAAGTTAGAAGGATCATATTAACAACAACAAAATGACAAACTGTAGAAAAAAATCATGTATACAATCAAAACCAAGTATTCCTAATATATTGTATATATTTTCAAACTATGTCCAGAAAATGCCAAGCACATTTTTTTCTAGAAATCTTAGCAGAAAAATGTAGAGATCATATCATATTCAAAACTCTATGCTAGAGTGATCTGGCATTCATACCATTATTTTATAACAACTGCACTAAATACTTTAATCTTTTAACACAGTTGTTACAATTAAATATGAATCAATTTATTAATGTTTCAAATAATAATAAAATTTTTAATTTTTCTATGTAGCTAAAATCAAGATCTATCATTAAAACTATCATTCTATGTTAGTTTATAACTGATAAAATACAAATATGTAGATTTCTAACAATATTTTTCTATATTTACCTTTCTCTGCTAGTAATTGGCTGATAAGATCTACTTTGATTTTCGAACCTATCTTGTCGTCGAAACCTACTATCAGTACTTAATGACAATGAATCTGAAAAATTTTTTTAAAAATAAGTTTATTATTGAAAAATTATTCTGTTGATCAGAATTATACTGTCTATATTATTATTTTTAATATAATGAATAAAAATACATACTATTATGTTGAGAATTACGAGGTCTTATTGTGAATTCTAATTCTAGAGTTCTAGCTTGCTTTGCTTGTGCTTTGCTTAAGTTTTTGCTATGTTGGACAGCTTTATGAGCTTTAAAATCAATTTCACTTCTAAATGCTGATGTGAATTTTTCTTCCCGACAACTTCCCTCTTCGCATAAATAATGTTGTTGACGGAAATGAGTTCGGAGATATTCATAGTCACTAAGTAATAGTAAAATTTTGATTAGATTGAAATATTATGAAAATCATTTTACAATAATTTAACAATAAATATTTTCAAGTTACAGTTTAATTCAAAAAACTGTCATTATAAAAGCTGTGTGTATTGTTGTTAATAAAACAAGATTCAAATAAGCATTTTATTTTGAGAATTATCAGAGAATTCTAGTTGATTTCTAATATAATTCAAATCTGTTAAAATACTTTTTCACATGGAAATTGCTTCAGAATATATCACAAAATCACTTTTGTTTTACACAGTTTTCAAAATTTTTGAACTATTTTTACTATCTAATAAACATTGAACCTATAAGTTATATTCACTTGCTACTTGATGCACATTATATATATAAATATTTCTACTTACTGTCAAATATACAAATAAATCACTCACTAATTAAATATCATGATTGCTATTGTTCAATATAAATGTGCATCATCTGAATTTTATAGCAACAGAAAAGCTGTAATTCTTCAAATTAAAGATAAATGTTCTTAATATGAAGAAACAAGTTTAACAATATGTTTTATATCTATACTGATTTATATAAAATTATATTTAAGCAATAAATAATAATGGAAAAGATAAATTAAAGTCCACTGATGTATAAAAAGATGACATTCAGAGTATTTTTCATGATGATTAACCCTCAGTGCAGTATAGCTGATGCAAAGCAACAGGAGTTTACTAAGTACAGAATACAAGATATGGTTTTATATTTAAGTACATCTATAATATATTTAAAGTTGATATTAGAAAAGTCTAGGTGCGGCAAATTGCTACTGCTTATTATATAGACAACAAATGGATGATCCCCAAGGTATAGTTAGATGTACTCCTGTCATATAGGATCTAAGTCTTACAAACTTAGCTAGAACTGTAAAAAAGAAGACTAACACAATAGTGACTTTTAGTTGCCAACCTACACTGTTTTCACAGATTAGGAATGAAAGGATCCAGTTGATCAAAATATGAGTGGGTGTCCCAGCTGAGAATAGATCTGCCAATCAGAAACAACAACATATAGGTAGAACCTCTAAATAGAGAAAGAGATTCCAAAAATACACAGGATATAACACTAGGGAATCTTATTACTGAATTATTCAAGAGGTTTTACAACAGATTTAGAAGAAACTGGCATGAGGCTAAAATCCTTAAGTGTAGCTCTGATCTTAGAGAAGTGAGTATTGCTGAGGCATTGTTTTCATGAAAGAAGACAATTGATGTCTAATAAACGAGAACACCTCTGAAGTGATCCTGACTTGTTGACAACTGTGTCTCTAAGGAATGCTTTCTGATTTACCATTAATAATTAGTTTTTATATTTGCATTTATGATGATAATCTTTTTATGTTATCCTGCCAAATTTGCATCACTGTGCTATATATAATATGGCATATTTCGAAAACCTCTTCTGTTCAAAGTTTTTTGAATTCTATACTCTGTCTATGTTCTATATATTTTTGTGTGTGAACTGAAGATGGCCTATTAGGACCAAAAGTTTTTCTATATATGAACTTAATAATTTAATGAACATTTACATTTATTTTCCTACTTAGAAGTATTCTAGTTTTGTGTCTTATGAATGTTAATAGGTGGAAATCTGACTTTTTTATAAATTAAAACAAACAAATATAAAAAAATTTCTATAATTTAAACAACAATATTAAATGAAACAAGAGTTATGTTCTAAAATCATAATAATAAATTTTCAGATATTCCAGATGCTGGAAATTTACATTTTTTTTTTATCAGAACATTCTAACAAAACAACATTGTTTCAATGTAAGTTAATTTTTGCATAAACTTCCTCAGTTCATCTTTATCCAAAAAATTATATACAGTAGTCCTTGATTTATGATCAACTCATACTCACAACTGGTATATCATCAATAAATTCTGTTACTAGTCAATTAATTTGGTTCAATTCCTGACCCAACAGTCTGAGTTGGTATATCAATAAATTCTGTTACTAGTCAATTAATTTGGTTCAATTCCTGACCCAACAGTCTGATTGATATATGAAAATCATCCTTTTTATGTCTGAGTCTTGTATTTTTGTGTTTGTTAATTTTATTACAATAAAGCAGAGTGTAATAATAAATACTGGTAGTGGACAATTCATAAATCTTGAGAATTTCCAACTTCCAACTGTTTCTGACTTATGATATCTGGGTTTAAAATTCTTGGAACTGAACTCCATCAGTCAAGGACTATATATTTTATAATATATATAATTATATATTTTATAACAATAATTAGTATTTAAAATCTCCATTTAGTTTAAATCTTTTATATATATTTATCTCATTCATCAATTAAATTTTCATCCAATCTTTCAGAATTTACCATTTATTTTATATGTAATATGCATTTGTTTGTATATTGTTGTACAAAAGACTGTTTTAACCCTTAGCAGTCCTAAAAAAAATTTTTTTAACCATCCAAATCTATAGCACGACTTTTTAAAAAATTATGATGTTTTGTTTTTTTGCCATAACTTTTTTGCATTTTTATTTTTTGCTATCCAAATCTATAGTGCGACTTTTTAAAAAATAATGATGTTTTGTTTTTTTGCCATAACTTTTTTGCATTTTTATTTTTTGGCATGAAAAAATTGGATTTTGTCGGCAGTATACTGTACTCTGATATCCTTTTTTAGTTTTGGATAAAAAATCAAAAGAATCAGAGGAGAAAAAAAAAAAAAATACAAATGCAGTTAGGTTTAATTAGCATATGTAAACATTATATAATTTTTCAAATTATTCATGATTTTCGCATCAGATAAAAAAAATAGTTTATATATTTATATTCTTGATGATATTCTGCATCTAATAATACCAAAATACTTCATAATTCTAAAAAATTTTTCCAACTTAACAAAGTCAATTTATATTGCAATTTGATACTGCTAAACATAATCTGATAGCTTGTATAAATAAACAATTGTATTCTCCCTCCTGGCAGATGAAATACGATATTATACTACACAAATATTTAAAATAAATATTTATTAGCCATTTTTCTTCTTAATTTCTTAAAATAATGTGTGATAAATACTTTTTATTTTATAAGAAGTATTAATATGAAGAATGTCAACTTTGTTGAAAATTTATTTATTTTAATAAATATATACAGGAATATCGATTTTGTTGAAAATTTGGTTATTTTAATAAATATTGCTGTAACCATGATAAATACTTTTTATTTTATAAGAAGTATTAGTACGTATGAGAATGCTGACTTGTTTGAAAATTTATTTATTTATAATAAATATTGCTATAATTTGTATACGTTGCAATCATCGTGCCATCTGTATACCAGATTTAGAATTGATTTTTGATATATTATCGCTTTTTATAGGTTTTTCACTCAAGATTTGTCTCAGTACCTTTTAAAAATGGCAGATGATGAGAATCATCGTGCCATCTGTATACCAGATTTAGAATTGATTTTTGATAAATTATCACTTTTTATAGGTTTTTCACTCAAGATTTGTCTCAGTACCTTTTAAAAATGGCAGATGATGAATTATTTCTCTGTATTTAGTCATTCTGTCATTAATTTTTCAAAAAATAGTTAAAATATAATAATAACAGCATTGTAATTTTTCAAAAAATAGTTAAAATATAATAATAATAGCATTTTCAAACAGGATAGTGAATTATTTCTCTGTATTTAGTCATTCTAAGTCATTAATTTTATATGTTGAATTATTTCTCTGTATTTAGTCATTCTAAGTCATTAATTTTTCAAAAAATATTAAAATATTATAATAATAGCATTTTCAAACAAAGGATATAGGTTGTCATGGCTCTCCCCTTAGTTAACATAATGTAACTAGCCCATAGCCTAAGGTCATGTAGTTGACCTTGGATGGATGCTTTTTGACAATAATTATACATCCCTGGTCAATTAATTACTTGTTTCGACTAGAGATTACTTGTTTCAACTAGAAATAACACAAAAATTACTTTATTATTTAAATTTTTTGTTATATTTTAAAATATAACTAATGTAAACAGACAATCACGTGACGTCATAATCAGTTCAGTTTTTCCTGCCGTATTCTCGGGCCAAACTTTTCTAAATTATAATTTATTGGATTAAGGTATCTGAAAAATAAAATAAATATAAACTAAGAAGGAGATTGGAACATAATACAACAACTCAGGTAAATTTGATGGAGTGGTTATTGAATTTTTGGCAGTCCAAAGATGCCGCTTGTATTAGACAATTCCAATTTAAATTGGATGAAAAATTATTTAAAAATCCACATTTTAGAAAAATTTTGCTTACTATGACAAACAAATGAACATGACAAAAATTGATATTCTGAAAATTATTTCTCAATATAAGTAAAAAGAAGGAAATCAGCCCGTCAAGATATTATTGACAACGGAGTTGAAGCAGGTCAACACCCTTTTCAAGACATTAATGACTTCGGAGCGCTAAGGGTTAATGTAAAAACCAGTCTTTAATGATATTGCCCTATGATTCTGAGAATTAACATTATGACCTAATCTTATATATTGCAGTCTTGTAATTTTGACCAATGTTAAAAATATTGCCACTGATTGTATGTTAAGACATTTTCCATTGATTTTTGATCACTTCTATAAATTTAACTTGATTAGCCAATTCCTTTACTATACATGGTTTCTTATTGAATCCAAATAGTCAAACCCTGATAAGATGCCACCATGCTTTTGGGACCGATTTTGGCAGCTAATCAGGGTTGGCGGTTTATCAAAAACACATGTAGTATGGAAATGAAAATGAACTCCGAATTTATTAAATTTAATAAAATACAGTACATTTATATTTTACATTCAAAGTTAACATTTCTAAAAAACTGTATACTTTACAGTATAATAAAAGTACCATATATGTACAGTATCATATAGAAAATATGTTCATCTGCTGTTCTAATCCTCTACTTTGAGTTCTCTGTACCCAAGGTACATAGCTTACTGTACAGTATCCTTATTTGCTCAGTATGCATTAAACAATGGAAAGGATCTGGTTCTTATGATCTTAAATTTTCTACAACCTAGATATGAACCAGGCTGAGAGAGAGACATGATTAACCGTTAACTCCATCTCTCCCACTCACTGGTTACAAATGAATCCAAAAAGCTTTTAATACTGTATGTACAGTACTGATGAACTTTGGGATGTAAGGTGGCTTACATGCCCTTGGCAGATTAAAGAAGACAAATAAAATACCAAAAGGAATATTTGTTTAGACATCTCTACTGGCGAATGGCGTCTTATCAAGATTTGCCTATTCCAAATTTCTTGGCGGTCAGGGAGGGTGGCAGCTTAATGGGGGCATCTTATCGGGTTTGGACTGTATATGATACATGAAGACAAAATTTTGCTACATGTGTGAGGAACTTGGCCTGGGCAATATTGTGTTGATGATGGGTTGAACATTTTGAATTAAGAGTTTCAGTAATTAATTATTGATGATTGTTAAAATGGTATTAAAAAATAAAATCTAGTAAAATAAAGTAGACGAAAAAGAAAAATATTCAATTATTTTATGTAAATTTTATTGATATATAAGTATTATCATCAGGGAAAGTAAACAAGCTGGGCAGTCATTGAGAGTATTCATGTTGTACTGCATGTTTATGTTGTGTTTTGTCTGTATACTTTTATTTGTTTTATGTTGGTTGTCCCAAGGAAGCTTTTTTTCATTTTAAGTTACCTTAAGTCAGGTATTTTTTTGTATATTTGTGATAAGTACTGAAGATTTTTCGTCTGCTGATAATTACTAAAATAAAAATATCACTAATCTTTTTACTTTTGGTTATCAGATTTTTCTACTTCCTTCTACAGCATTTATGATGTTCTGCAGTATTGACATTTATGTGGAATCAAATGGAAAGTCAGGCCTCCACAACTAGACTGGCATTCTGATTGATCTATTTTATTTGAATTATGATTTAGTGGAAAAAAATTGTAAAAGTTGATAGATTTTCCGATTTATTTTCAATGCTAAAAAAATAAAATCTACATTAGGGGTGGGCAACCTCCAGCCCGCAGGCCACATTATTTTATTATATCTAATACCCAGGGCTGGATTTACCAATAGGCCGACTAGGCCACATCCTAGGGCCTATTTTATTATATCTAATATCCAGGGCTGGATTTACCAATAGGCCGACTAGGCCACGTCCTAGGGCCCCAAAATTATCAATCAGTTTTCAACTTTTATAAACTTTTAATAAGAAAAAATGGGTTTTTATTAAAGTGCTAGATAAAAAGTAAAATTTTAAAGGTTCCTTATAAGTTATAAGGAGCCTTTAAAATTAGACATAGCTGATTTGAATTTTTAGGGGCCTCAAAGCCTTGTTCATTCTAGACCTCCCATAACTTATAAGGTTGCCCACCCCTGATCTACATACAATTTTGTCCAAGAGTTAATTTTTCCTTCAATGGAAATTGGGATATTATACATATTCTCAATCTAATAGGGATCAAGCCTGTATAGTTTGAAAAATATGTTAGTTCTCATTAAAAATCTCAAACAATTTAAATAAACTTGATATGTAAAATTTCAATTTTTCAAATAATTACTTTTATTCATAAATAACATAGTAAATTGCAATCATTATTAATTTTTGTAATTTTATTTCAGACTATGAATATTTGTGATCAGTTTGTTCCTTGCAATGAGATATTTCATACTGAGAAAAGAATTTGAATTCATTGGGAAATATTACTAAATTAAAATTATTACGAAATTATAATTGTAAAAATAATTAAATTTTATGTTAAATTTTGATTTAAAAATATTTTGGAACAACAACAACAATAGTATTTTATGTAATATTGGATTATAAAACGATATTGGTAATTACTATTGGTTTTTGCTTATTGTTAAAATTATAAATTATGATTTTTGTTCATTGTATCTTTCTATTATTATATGACACTTTCTATTTAAAAATAATTTAGAGAATAAAATTCTATTTCATACCTGTAAAATTTATTTGCTAAGCCATCTGCATCACAGAAGTGACAGAAATAATGTTCTCGACGGAGATGCCTAAAGAGTTCATCCCTATCAACATATCTTTGATCACAGAATTCACATAATGGATGTCCTCGATGAGAAGTATCATTTTTATCACCAATCCTTCTATGTCGTCCTAATTCTTCCCTAGTATAACATCTACGTTCTGAAGTAAATATCTACAATATCCATTATTATTGTTATAGTTAAAAAATAAAATTTTTAAAATAAAAAAAAAAAAAAACAACAACTTACCCTTAAATTTTCTACACATAACTCACAGAAAAATAATTCATGTTCTCTACGCATATGATTTTTTAAGTGTCCAAATGTATGAAAAGTACATCTATGACTACATATTTTACAATTATGTTCTAATAATCGCTCGTAAGCTCTCCGACATTAATTGTCTTCAAAATATATTTTATATTTTTTGTCTGCTGGATATACAATCTCAGATAATTTGTTAAATGTTTTCTTTTTTTGTGAGAATACAACCTATGAAAAAATTTGTATGTATGTTAAAATTTGAAAGTTAGAATAGATGATAAAAATATAATTAGATTCTTAACAATAATAGAATAAAATCTCTTCCAATTTATGAGACTTTTAATAGCAAAAAAATTTAATTTTTTTATTATTAAATATGATTTTGGTGATAAAATAGATTTTATGAAAAATGTAAATTAAAACATTGCTATTTCATATGATAAATCAAATAAGAGAATGAATCAAAACAATGTAAAGATAAGAATCGAAATCACAAATAATCTAATTTGACAACTGAAAGGAGGCACAGCACAAACAATTTATATACCATCTTAAATTTATTAACATATGAAAAAAATATTTGGAGCAACAATGGAATTTTTATCCTACAATAAAAAATAAAATTCATTTAATAAAAAATTTAATATCTTATAATTATAATATCATTTGTTATTTCACCTTTATTGTCTACATACACTACTGAGATAATTATTTTCAATTGTGTTAAATTTATTTTTTCCATTTTTTTAATATAAGTAAAAAAGTAGGCATATGATATATAATGAATATCTATATATCATATGTTTGGTTTTTATATAATTCCATGTTTTATTATCTTTTTTTACTATATTAACAGATTTATGTTAAATCAATTATACTTTTAATACTTATTATGTATAACAGTGATTTTTCTTAATTTTTTCCAGAAGACGAGAGTGTACAAGCATTTTAATTGAGAAAAAAATCTTAAAAAGGGTAGTCTAAACATTTTTATAGAATTACAGTATTGCATTCTGTAATTTCAATACTGTAATTTTATACAGTAGCTACAAAAATTTAAGGAGAAAATATTTTGATATTTTAGAATGATTGAAAACTATTTAAATAATACAACAGTTAAATAGTATTATTAATACTGTCTTAATATTCTGATAACATTATTTGCAGTGTCATTTACATACTCGTATAAGATATGGTATATTTCACTAAACATAATATTTAAAAAAGATAAAAATACATTATGTAGATAGTCTATGTATCCTCTAAAGCTGTGATATATATTGGTATAAAGTTTGTTATGCTTTGATAATTGTAATATGATATAATTGTTTTGTTTTCATTTGCTCTATTGAATTCTTTAATATCATATAAGATATTTCACTAAACATAATATTTAAAAAAGATAAAAATACATTATGTAGATAGTCTATGTATCCTCTAGTGCTGTGATATATTGGTATAAAGTTTGTTATGCTTCGATAATTGTAATATGATATAATTGTTTTGTTTTCATTTGCTCTATTGAATTCTTTAATATAATACTTAAAAGCATTTTAAGCAGCTAAACTATTAGATTTGTCCTTTAAAAAATTGCATGTTATATAGGCAGGAATTTATCAGAAAGAATATAGATTATTTTAAATGGGGATATTTTTAGGATAAAATAATTTGAATTTTCAAAAAAAGAAACTGTCTTAAGCAAAAAACATTGTACAATAATATGATCTAATTAAGTGATCTATATCTTTCTTACATTTGATGAATAACCAAACAAATACAAAATATTTCATTATAATAATACTAAACAATACCTATAAAATTCCTTCTTTGATATCTTATTTAAGTTTTTAATTGACTATCAATATATTCAGAATTATATAAATGTAAAATTTGAGCTCTTAACACTCATCTATTAATCAGTTAAACAGAATTTTAAAAATTTCTCCCTTGGACACTATTCAATTATTTTGGAAAAATTTTCAAAATGCACATCTGCATAAGTCATCTTACATAGATCAGTGGTCTTACTTCAAAGAGGATATCAAGAATTCTTTTGCTGCCTTTTTTGTTTCCACTCTTGGAGGAAAGCTTAGGAATATTTAATTTTGAATCTCTATACCTCAAATCTTACATAGATCAGTGCATAGATCTTCAAAGAGAATATCAAGAATTCTTTTGCTGCCTTTTTGTTTCCACTCTTGGAGGAAAGCTTAGGAATATTTAATTTTGAATCTCTATACCTCACTATATATATATAGAATCAGCATACCTAGAATTACAAAGAATGGTTCTAACATATGTATCAGAGCAGGAATTAGATCCATTGTGATTAAATATAAGTCTTATAATGCATTGCTCATATTTTAAGTTTGGTTATAAATTCTGTCTCTAAAGAAAAGGCAAGAAGCCCATTTGCTTCCTACCTTCTTATACTATCTATTGAGATGATTATTATTTTTAATTATGTTAACTAAATGGAACAAAAAATTTAAGTAAAAAAATAGATATATAATATGCTTACTTTTATGAAAAGATATATATTATATAATATAATATGATAAGATAGCACATGATAAGATAGTATTATCTTATATACAAGTATTACCTGTGGAACTAATAGTATATTAAGATACTATCTTAACAACCTTAGAAACAGAAATTAAAATTTACATATATGAAGTATATAGATGACATTATCACAATAACAGAAAGTAAACTGGACTATTTGAAGATAGAAGAAAAATTAACTGATACATCAAGATTAAAACTGAAGAGAGAAAGAGTGCATAAGTGAATTTTTTGGATGTTAAGATACAAATGCACAATATTGAATATATTATGAAAGTATACGAGAAAAGAAACACATATAATACTTTTCATTAACAAATCTTTGTACAAGCCATGGTACTACAAGATAACATTTAGCATTTAGAGCCCTTCTGATGATAATTAACACACTGCAGCATGCTAAAAATGAAAAATTAGAATAGGTTATAATACAATCAAAAATCCATAGTTGCACAGCAAATACTATATGAAAATTACAGAATATGATAAAGAAAACTAGTGAAAGGAACAACAGTAATAAACAGATAAAAAGCTAACATAAATTGACCAATGGTGAGCATGAAAAAGAAAACAGAGAAACAAGACAAAAAACTGGTATATAATAGAAAAACACACACATTAACATTGTATGTAACAATAAAGACAGGATTGAAAAAATTCAGGAATCTACAAAATACCTATGTGAAAAAGAAAGATAAATAATAAAGAGGTATATATGTATATAGACTATACAATATGAAACTGAGCATAAGTATTAAATAAAGAAAGGACATGGAAACAAAGTGCTAAAAACAACACCTTCACAAAGGGCAATAGCATGTGATGATAACAGACTATTAAAAGCCACTGAAGAATCAAGAAAAGGTAATGCAGTGGAAAACAGATTTTTAATCTTTTGTGTCATATGCCAGTGGTCTCAAACTCAAATTGCTTGCAGGCAAAATGCACAATTCGGAAGAAATGAAGGGCCAAATATTTTTAAAAATTACAATGAAAGGAAAACATTTATTTGCAATTACTTTCATTTTTTCTTACAAAGATATCAAAATAATATTATATAATTACAAGATTATAAAACAGCTTTTTTTATTTTTAACTACTACTTGACACCTGATGAATGAATCTACTAAAATTTGTAGCCTTGGAGATAAATTAGTGGAAACTTTATTAAAGATTGTAGATGTTCATCAGTCAATCAATTTCTTTGTTAGATTTATTAATTTCAACTACTACTTGACACCTGATGAATGAATCTATTAAAATTTGTAGCCTTGGAGATAAATTAGTGGAAACTTTCTTTATTAAAGATTGTAGATGTTCATCAGTCAATCAATTTCTTTGTTAGATTTATTAATTTTCATTTGCAAAAAGAACTGTTTGCATATATACATTCTCCTAAATAATGCAATTATTTTCATGGCAAAATTTTGTGAGGGTTATTCATAGATGCACAGTAACAAGAGCAAAAGTGCAAGTAGTTACTATCCTTGGTAGAACAGCACAGGTTCAGTACAGTATGCTTTAAAACTTTACATTGTTATTTTATTAACATTAAATTGTAATAATTTTCTGATTGTAACATCTTAAACAAATAGCTAACACATCTTCGTGGGCTGTAAAAAATTGCTTGCAGGCCAGCAGTTTGAGATCACTGTCATATGCTGCTCATGGCTGGGACAAACAATAGAATTTTGCAGCTATCAATACAATTATGCAGGTCCTAATTGATTTATTACAGTTGTGTTTAGGATTATCAAAAAGGAGCATAATGAGTTTTTGATGAGAATTCCTATGTTTTCTGGCCAAAATTTCTTATTTTAAATGGTTTTTACAAAAATTTATTTATTTGAGTATTTTTTGGAAAATTTGCTTTCCTCCCTTCTTTCTCTACAGTCTAGATTACTCTGTTCATGTTGTTCCAATTATATATTGAAATAAAGATAATTATCTAAATTTTTTGCAAAACTTAATTTTTATAGTATGAACTATAAAATCTTAAAATTTAAAAAAAATATTAAAGATAATATCAAAATCTTACTTAATTCTATTAAAATAGACAATATTTTTTATTAATCATTGATTTTTTACTTCATTTATACTGTATTTTTTATCAAAAACAAGAAGATACTAATATAAACAAAGACCCACCATTAAAAAGGAGTATGGTGCTTTTATTGTTTTATTTTGCCATTTTCTTTCCTGTGCCAAGCAAAACTACTCTCTGGGAAGTGTGGTATGGGGGTGATGTAGGAGTGTATCATTGGGGAGTCCAATTGAGCAAAATAAAGAAAATATAGCTGTTTATGTATGAGATGAAGAGATTTTCATATATGTTTATTTTTTTATATAAATTTGAAAATTTATAAAATATTAAAATGAAAATTGCTGAAATGAAGATAAGACATGTTAATTAATATAAATTATCAATAATAATGACAATATTTCAATAAATTTACTTAAATTTTGAATTAATTACAAGAGTTACTATTCCTTAATTAAAATTTGCATATTAATTATGTTTTGGATTTGGAATAATGAAAACTGAGATTAATAGCAAAGCCCATTTTAAAAGTGGTATTATCTATGAGTACAAGTAGCATGCCTGCTTTAAAAGGTGAATGGGGCCATGTAAGTATTAAAATGCATGATAAAATAATAAATAATAAAATTTTCCAAATGCAAAAAAATGCATTTAGTAAATGTAATAAAATAATTAAAAATTGTAAATTATGATGTATTTGAATTGAAAATTTCATTTCAGATTCAACACCAGTCCAAATTCTAAAAAATTCCATTTTATTGGTTTTTAACTATTTAAATCATTCTGTTACAATAGTTACATCATTGGATAATTTAAAATAATTTTTTATTTATCTTATCATATCAAAAATTATGAAAAATATTGGAAAAAGACATATTTTAAGCATTTAAGCAATAGAATTTACATTAACAATACTATTAAACTGCTTCAACTAAGACTACTTAAATAAATGACAACACAGCACTTCTTGCAGTAAAGCTAATAAATTTGGTTTAATACTTTACTGCAAGAAGTGCTGTGTTGTCATTTATTTAAGTAGAATTTACATTGTTGTAACACTTGCAACTAATCCTCTAATAATCAGTGATTTATAAACTACAGATTGAAAAATACTGTTCACTTTAAAAAGTCTTTTATATATTCATATAATTAAACAGACGATAAAATAACTATTTTGAAAAGATAATTTCATCCCATTCTATTTTATCTATATCAATGAAAAAATAAATATTTCCTATTTATACATCTATATACCTCCATATAAATTCAAATTTTTTAATTGGTTTGGAACATAACTCTCACATAATATATTAGTTCAGTGGGAAATCAATGTCCAATATACAAGTTGCAACATAAGTCATACTTTTTAGGATCATAATTACAATATATATCAAGGACTCCTGTATTTAATGATTTTTATATTACAAATCATATAGAATCAAAAATTAAACATAAAAAATATATCTTATATTTAATAATTAAAATATATTGATAAGTGATTAATTTGTTTTTAAAAATAATTATATGAAACAACTAATAAATATCTATTAATTATATTAGTTAATATGAATATAATTAACTGAAAACATAAATGCTGTTTATTAAAATATATTTGCTACTTACAAAATATTTAAAATGTTAAGCAAAATTTTTATATCGGTAATAAATGTTTTATTTTAGGAAAATAGCTAGCAATAATTTAATAAGAAATTTATAATTTTCATATCAATATTTCTATAGCTTGGAAAATTATTCTCCTACTGTCTTATTAATAAATATATTATGAATATGATTAACATTAAAGATTTACTCTGCTTGAAACTATGGTAGCAAAATTATCAATTTTACTTTAAGAATAACATGTATTTATTTTTTGTCATCATTCATTCTAATCAATAAGAATTTAAATAAGGCTGCTTTTTATTCATCCATTTAAGGCAATGATGGAGAAGTTTAGTTAATTTTATTGAATGTAAGAGAATTTTGGTTGAAAAAAAATTTAAACTTCTCCTTGATTTAAAAATATAAAAGATATTTGAGATATAATTCTCATATTAGTTTGATTTAGAGCAGCATTTTCCAAAGGATGAAGTGACACTTTGGGACATGAAATAATGGCAATAATTATTGGATGATTTTGAAAATAATTTCTACATAATTGCAAACTATTGCAGGTTTCATTTATTGTAATAAATACAGATATCTCTTGGTTTATGAACATTATTGAGACCTTTAAAACTGTCTATGTGTAACTTCCTAAATTGTAACTCATTTTCCATTAATTCCAATGTAAAAATTTTTAATTGATTTTTGGATACCAGAAAGTCACTGACATTTTACTTATCAGTGTTAAAGCATCCCAAAGTATTAATATAAATATTATAGATAGTTATCATCATAAACTATTATATTACATTATCTATTTAGCCTATTTTTTGCTATGAGATTTTGTATTTCAGACTTGATAAGTACCAAAGGATCTTTATTGCAATATTATGCTTAAATTTAAACATGCAAATCATTGCATTTTTATTTAGAGAGAAAAATACACTATAGAGAGAATATATACTAAAAGTTGTATATCTCTTTAGTATATATTTATAAAGCAAGTTAATAGACTTATACTTATTAGTTAAAAATTTTGAAATTTTTATCAAATATTGCCTTAAATTTATGTAATTCTCAAAAATCTTCACACTGCTAAATTATTGACAAAAATAAATTCAATTTTCTGGAAGCCAACATTGATGATTTTAATTCTATTTCTTAAAAATTCATTAATTATAGATTTTAATATGATCATCATTTTAATAAAAACTAATAAACCTCAAAATAGTTAAATATTTAAAAATTACATTGGTTATATTCAGCATATTCCAATAGAATAATAAAATTCCATCGTAGTTCAAATTTATACACAAATAAAAAAGAAAATATATTAGAAATTTACACATCTGGAATAAAGTGTAATCATTGTTTTATGAAATTACTGTAAATAATTTTATATAATTGTTGCATTTTTCAATGGTTTTGCAAATCATTGCAGATATATTATTAGTATATGCCAAGCACATTTTCGATGCTAGATCATCTAGTAAAAGCAAATGTGAATTTTGTCTTAAAATTAGTGGTACACAAAGTAAATTTGATATATCTGTTACAATCAGTGAAGAAAATAAGCAATAAAATAATTGATTTAAAAAATTATAGTGGATAATTGGTTGATAATGAAATATGGAAATTCTTGACTTTACAAATTAACTCATTCTTGAAGTAGGCTATGCTTGTAAAGTAAAAACTTATAAACCATAGTTCAATTTTCCATGGATATAAATATTAAATTCAAATTTCATTATCAATGCAGTTTCACCACAATAAAATTAAGTAATGGCCAATAAAATCAATAGTTTATGATTAAGAAATAAAAATATAGTCTTTAAAATCAAGCAAATTATTATAATAATGAAATTATTTGTCATATAAATGTTAAAGAATTTTTATTCTTCATTGTTATTGACAGATAAGTAGATGAGCATTAATGCTGATTATCTTAGGCACAATTTGGTAATGGAAGTTATTTACATAATATGTTAGTAAAATAATGAAATAATGCTACTTCTGCTTCTAGCCATCATTTTAATTTTTCTATTTTTTTTTTTTAAGCAAACAACAGAGCTTTTGCTATAAATCTAGTCATACACTACTGTATCAATATGTGGTTTGAAATATCTTTTTATGAATGTTTTAGAATCTATATACTATAATTAATATTCATATTTTCAATTATTTTTGATATTTCGTATTTAAAAAACTTCCTAAGCTGGGAACTCATAAACAAGAACTTCATGTACTTTATTTGCAAAAAAAAAGTGATATAGATTTAGGGGCAAAATGGTAGATTACCTGCAAATGAAAGGCATGTTGCATTTACATAGCTAAATATGATACTCTTATGTTTATTATACACTAAACTTGTAATATAGTATTATAATTTATTGTAATTGCTAAATAATAACTTGGAAATACACTAAGAAATTATTAACAAAACAAAAATTTATTATTATTACTCTCTCTATTACAATTGTTTTTTCTCAATACTTGAAGATGTTTCAACTGTAACTGAAGTTCCTGTTACTTCTATGGGTAACTATTGAGATTGAGATTTTCTGGCTTTTTTTCTCAACGAAGGAGTCTGACTTCATCTATTTGCCACTATGAATTTTTGTTTTATAAATTGCATGATAATATAAAAAACATCATTTATAAGTCATGTTACTTTAGCAAAATGATCAGACAACTGATCACAATTCTGAAGAATGATATATTTTATATAGATTTTTATATACAGTACTTAAATACAGACAGAGAAAGAGAAAATTTGAACGAAATAAACATATATATCCTGTTTAATGATGTAAGTGAAAATATCTTCAATATATATCATCTAATTAATCAATGACATATGTTAAACACATATGCTGAGGACCCCTGCTCTATATATATATATATTATTTCTAATTAACTATACAACTTTCCAAGCTTCAATGAAACTTTGATCTATTGTTTCTGAATGTATCGCTTTCTCAGAAACATTATTCAATTTCTAGATCCAAGAATAAATCCTATTTCAACTATAGAAATTAAATTCATATCAATTGTTTCTCAATTTATCATTTTCCTACATCTATTGATCAGAATTTTTAGTTCCAAAAAAATGTTAATCCTGGATTGATTGTTTTAAGACCAACACTGCATACACAAATGCTAGTAACAGTGGTTGATGTTTTTGGAATGTGGTGTTACAATTAGCTACGCAGGCTCGCATACATTTTATATACCAGACATTGTCATTATGATGATACTGATGAAGCCAAACCGAAATTAGTGCAGAGTTTTACCAAAGGATTTTGTACATTTAAATCCATGAGAATGTTTTTGTATGCACACATCATCACCTGAAGATATCAAGCAAATATCATGAATATTGAAAGTTTATTGTTCAACTTAAGTGATGATAAACAAATTTAAAGATTAACGAGATTTTTAAAAAAAAGGTAATGCAGATTGGACTTGATAATGAAAAAATATTAATGTGTAATATAATGTATTATTAGTAAATGCATACAGGCAAATATATGTTATTTTTATGTTATAGATAAATCCCAGCATCTATTGTTTTCCCATATGCATAGATTTTCAGATTTCCCGACAAAAATTATGAACTAAGGTTTCACTATTTAGTGTTTTTTAAACAAATTGTTTTAACATAATGAAGTGTTGATCTGAAATGTTTAATAAATTATATAAATCTTTAATTTAAAGAATTAAATATCTCTATAGTTTTTTTATCTATCTATAGAATTTTTAATAAAATGTGCTTTAGGAATCTTTAATTCAACAGTATTACTAATATATTGTCTAATACATCTTTAAAAAATTAAAATGGTATTTATAATACAATTAAAAATTGTTATATACAAATCTTTTGGAAAGTTTATTCAGCTTATATTGATCTATAGAACTTCCATAAAAGTGCCAAACATGGAATAACTATCAACTTTTTTTATAGAATTTGAAATCTTAAAAAGTTTTCTAGTTTAAAAATTCAATAATTGATTTATAAACTAGAAAAATTTCAAATTTAATTAAAAATAAAATATTTATTTATTTTTAACAAAGTTTTCAAAGCAACTTTAGTAATGACAAATATTCAACTATTATTAATAAAACAGATCAAATTTAAAAATTTCTTCATTTTTAAAAGATTCCTACACCAACACACCATCACTGATTTTATAATAAGCCAACATATTACAAAGGTCAATTAATTTTTAATATCTTAAAATTATATAATCTTAACATATTTACTTGAATAAGATTCTTCTCTAAGAATAGCGAATTTTGCATATTTACCCATCTTTAGAATATTTAATCTTATCAAAGCAATTGCTCAATTAACAGTACCGGTTTTTAATTCATTCAAAGTTTAAAAAAGCATTTTGTTAAGCCATCTTTAGAATATTTAATCTTATCAGAGCAATTGCTCAATTAACAGTACCGGTTTTTAATTCATTCAAAGTTTAAAAAAGCATTTAAACTTTGAAACAATTTTCCAAATTACAGTTAATTATTTTTAATCCAGTTAGTTGAATCCAGAATAGCATGAAAATTTCAATTAATGATCTAATTTTGATTTTTATTCCTGGTAACGAAGGTCTGTCATTTCATCGACCTACAAAGAACCAGAACCAGAACCAATTACAAAACTCGATGTTTATGTTGTGATGACAGATATCGTTTAAAGGAATGCAACATACTTCGTGTAATTACTGAATAAGGAGAAAATTACTATTTAGACAATACACACCTTTGGCAGATCACTTCTACATATTGGGCATTCGTTCTGCTTGCAAAGAACTCTCATTCTAGTTGAACATTCGTAACATACGTGATGGTCACAAATACCTACCGCGTAAATCGATATATTTCTACAACAGAGAACACATATGTCATCGGTTTGATCCATATCCTGAGTAACTAAAATTAGATTTGTTAATAGAGACAGACAGCTGCTTTCGTAGCTCACTCAAAACCGGAAAGAAAATGGAGAACGAAGTCAAGCGTCATCTATCGGAAAATGGTTTTATAATAATATTTTAAGAAACTTTATTAAATAAATTTTAAAAATCTGATAATACTATTGCGCTCGTAATTTATTTTATTTTAATTTTATTTTTTAATATTTATCTTGAGTTTGTTTCTTGAAATTTGCAATCGAACTAAACGATAAAAGGATGTACGTCAGTTGTTATCAAGCACGAATAGCCGGATTACGCATGATGTATGTAACGAATGCGTCATTAAGAAGTATCTCGGTGGCGGATGTTTGAGATGAAAATGCAAACTAAAACCGATTTATTTTTATATCTATATAAATGGAAAACTTGTCATCCTCTTTACATAAATAATTTAATCTATATAATGAAAATTACATTACATAAATTATTGTTATTCCTCTTAAATATATTCTTTACGTTATAAATACAAAAGAAAATTTTTAATATTAAAAAGTCTATCTGTCGAAAAATTATTGCTGTATAGAAGTAATGTGCTGTATTTAACAGAAAAAAAGAATTCATGATTAGCTTTGGACATATTTTTATGTAATCAGAAACTATATTGATGTATATATTACGTGGGAGACTGTCTGTAATGACTGATAGATAAGGAAGAAACTTATCAACAATAAAAATATTTTTTATAAACTGTTTAATAAAATACTGTTTAAAATATATATGAAATACTGTATACAGTACAATTTAAATAAACCAGTCAAAAAAAGCTGACAAGACGCCCTCTAATGAGCAGAAACAATATTTTCGATGAATTTATTTTTTATAAAATAACCATTTAAGTTATAAAAAAACTATAGAGAAGTATAAACTGAATTATAAAACCAGGGTTATAAATACAGTACTTTCAGAATCGACTGTTCTAACACCTGATAATTACGAATGCTAAAATGCCAGAAGCAAAGAGTTAAATGAGAATCTTACTTTAAAACTGTTCATATTCTCTTCTGTTTTAAAATCTATAAAACGAATAGAAACAAATCTAACTGGCAGAATATATATTTAATTTTAAATTAATGGTTTCATTTTTTCAGAAATCCATAACAAGTTTTATTTAAATTTTGTAATCGAAGATATAAAGGCCGAAAACATTTTATGCCGACTCGGCAGTCGAGTCATCACATTCCCATCTGTGCAAACGATGCTCTGTGACTCAGGATTATCGTTGCTTAGGACACACTATCGAAAGGACCTTGCATTCGACACGATAAACGCTCCCAACTGTATACACGATGCTGTGTAATTTGACAACATCGATGCTTCACCATGAATGGTTACGATTTATCCAATCAAATTACGACATTAGAGGCGGCCGGATGGCCGAGTGGTTACGCATTGACGTACATTCCAGGTTTCGCGTCCCGGGTCTGGCATCTCCTGGAAAGTTTTTCAGGGTTCTGGGTCCGGCTCTGTGATCCCCTTCCATCACCATCCGGCCCTCCTCAATAGGTGTGGGTGCAATCCGTGGTTGGAACTGATCCCGCCTCTTAGTAATCTTCCTGATTGGAAAGGGGCATAAAAAATACAAAAAAACTATGACATTAGACTAAAAACATTCACCGACTTCTATATTCAATATAGCATTATCAGAAAATCCATTTTTTATCTCCTCATATTCTATTAAATCAGTTCTTAACGGGGGTATCCATACTCCAACGGGTATAGGGATCAAATGCTGGCAACTAATGTAAGGAATAGTGATTATTTCGACAGTCAAGTGAAGGGGTATGGGACTAAATTGAACAATCCATTAGGGGTCTGGAGTCATCAAAAGGTTAAGAATCCCTGTATTAAATGAATTTTCATACAAACCATCTTCTAATAGGCTTATTTCATGCGTCGGCCGGATGGCCGCGTGGTAAAGCTGTGGTTTACCACCCTGGAAGATTCGGGTTCAAATCCGGGTTCCACACCTCCAGTTTTTCACAAGATTCCAGGCCCAGTCTGTTAAACCTCATCCTTCAACCACCGGTGGACCCCACCATGGGTGTTGGCTAGCCCGTGATGGGCTCTATAAGTGGCAACCGCCAGATAACTAATATCCCATGAAAATATGGCGGCTTAACCAAACTCATGACCAAATTAATTTATTTCATGTAAACAAAATCAATAAAAAATTTTATTTTTTGTTACAGATACATTCAATTTTTATTGCATTTGTTTTGCAATTAACAATGGTGGCGTATCAATGGTGATCTTGTACTTGATACGATTGTCCAATACATTAATTCCATTTACAAGTAAGGAAACTATTCGCCAGAATATCAGAAAAACGTCATACGATCGGGATGATATAATGATATAGTAATTATTTACTTGTTAGTACAATATAATAATAATAATAAACAAATACGGGAAGCATTGAAAAGGATTTGCTAGACAATTCTGTTGCGCAAATTTCATGAATTGATAGAAGAGAATGATAGTAATTATCAGAATGGAAAAGGGGGCATGAATATGATAATCATTGTAAAATATAGCGTATTTATTTTCTGCAATAAAGTTTATTAAAGCAGTTATAACACTAAACAATTAATTTTGCATTTCCATTTTGTTAGCTAAATGTTGCAGATTAATTAGTTATAATATAAAACAATAGGGATTTATTTCAAATCATGTAAATACTATTAGAAATGTTTTTGATCATACAAAGGAAGATTTTTCTTTTTCATTGTTGTCACTTTTGGATTGATCACAATATATGTGTTCCAATCGAGAATACGACATTCTCTTCAAATTCTTCATTGAATATTCAATATTTGTTTTTCAAGCACTTCTGTGTGTGATACCTGCTACATACACGGAAACATAAAGTATATTACGTTAAACATTAAAGGATTTTAACATAACAGTACTTTAAGAATGGCTACGTTCAGCAGACTCAACAGTTCTAAGTGAGCAGTTGAATTGTAGAGGTAGCGGTTTGTGTATCTGCTGAACGGCAAGTAGTAACAGAGGGAGTGATTATTGAAAGAAAATGAAGCCTGTTGTAAATACCGTTAAATATATATACTTTATATATTATCATTTGTTTCTTTGGATTTATTAATCCAAAGAAATTAACATCAATGGGCGTAGCCATCTTGAAATAACTCAACATGTTGGATAGTAGCGTAAATGAAATCCGCTATCAAACGTGACGTCACTCACTCAACAAGTTCGATAGTAGCGTTATCTTGAAGACTACAAAATAAACATTCAGACGTTCAGCAGAAAATCTCTCAACTGTTCCACAACAGTTGTCTGCGCTGAACGCAGCCAATGATTTCAGACACGTTTTTGGAATTTTCTTTAGTATTCGCCATTTAGTGTGAAATTTTATAAACATATGATTGTAAACAACGTTTAGTCACCTATAGTAATAATGGATGATGATTTAAAATAGTATGTATTTTCTTGAGTTATTTCAATTATTTCTAGTCAAGAATAAATGAAATTGCAGGAGAGATTCTTAAATACATCCTAACAACTATTAAAAAAAATAAAAATAAAAAAAGAAAATTCTGCCATTTTCCAAAAATGCTTTTATTTCTTTTCATCGATTTTAAATGCTGATAATGGTTTTTCCAAATATCTATTAGAATCTTGATTAAAATATTTGTTTCTTCCATCGTCCAATTCATTCCTTTCGCCATGTTCACTTTGCTTCTCAAAAGTCGTTGTTGCCAGTTTGACTTCCTAAAGTACTTTATGCCTCAAAAGTACTTTAAGGGACATCCGTTAACTTAAAGTACTTTAACTCTTAACGTACTTAAATATTTCGTGTCTGGAAAGCATTATTCAATTAAATTCGATCTTAAAGTACTTTAAGCGGTATAGTCTGTAACGAGTATGAGAGTGATAGCGTTCCACAATTTAATCCAGTGTCGTAAGAATTTATTAAATCCTCTTTCTTCCTATAGTGATCTCCAAAACTTCTAATAGATCTTTTCTGTTTAACCAGATGGTTTCCTATATTCTTCTCACGCTCTCTTTCATTCTTAGAAGATTAAAACATTAAACGATTAGGAAAATGCGAAATTTTGAGTATTTTGTACACTTTATTCGAAATTATCGAAAATGCGTATTTATAAAAGATTATAGTAATAAAATGGTTTAGTTCTTCATATTGTGGTACTACATCTTTTTATTAATTATTAGGATCTGGTCAATCCTTACTAAAATAAATGTGATACGTCTAGCCACCAAACCAAAGTCAATTTGCTATATCGCCGAAATGTACGTTCGCGAAAGTACTTTTCTGCAATATGGCGGACGGCGTCATTTTCTAACACTCAGCAGTCTATCCAGTTTATATACAGAATATATATCGATGATGGTTATTATTAAGAAGTGGACACGGTAGCGGGACTATAACAACTCTGCCACAACTTGCTAACTCTTCTGGAGGGGTTAGCCGGATTGTAGAGGATAGGGATCAACCGGCTGGACCCAGACCACACGAATAATATTTTCAAGGAGTGGGACTCGAGAATATATTCGTTGAAATTTTTGGAATATTTTTCATATAAGTATTGCATTGGTTTTAGGTATGTTTTTACGCCCCTTTCCAATCCGGCCACCTGTCTTATTATTTTTTTGCATATTTTATATTCCTTTCCAATCAGTGAGATTATTAAAGGGCGGGACCAGTTCCAACTACGGACTGTACCCACACCGGTGAAAGAGGGCGGAATGGTGAAGGACGGAGATCGCCGAGCCGGGTCCTGCACCCAAAAAAACTTTTCAGGGGATACCAAACCCGGGTCCTCCTGCGTGGTACGCCAACGCGTTACTACTCGGCCATCCGGCCGCCTATTTTTTTTGTCAACAGATGAAGCCACACTCCATTCTTGAAGAATACTACGTGGCAGGACGAAACAAGTCCTTCCACAGACTGCCCATCCCTGCGAAAGGGTCAGCCGGATTGTGGAGGACGGGGATCGACGGACCGGGCCCGGACCCTATGATAAATATTTTCAAGGGGTGGGACCCGGGTCCTCCAGAGTGGAAAGCCAAAGCGTTTCCACGCGTCCCATCCGGCCCACTGTATCTGGAGGCAGTCACTTTTAAGAGTCCATTATAGGATGGCCAACACTCATGTTAGCGTAAACCAGAACTATGAAGAATAGGATTATGAATTAGGCCTGAACGCTTCCAGAAAAACTAAAGATATGGGACTGGAAGTAAATTTGGCTTCAAGCTAGTAGCGATTGCTATACCCCATGATCATATAACTGAGCCATACTAGTATTCGATAGCATCGATTCTTCGTAAAAAAAAATTTGAATAGCATCAATTATCGAATTTTTCAAAATACTGCTTTTCTAGAAATAACCATAAATATGAAAAAAATTGATTTATCGGCATTCGTCATGAAAATATTATATACTGATTAGACTTGCGTTAGTGTTGGCTAACAGTGGAGAATGACGAGCAACAAAACTGATTCTCACTTCGATAAAACATAACATGTAGAATCTGAAATTCATCTCGAATTTTCCAAGCCAAAGTATTAAAAAATTCTTTGGCTTGGAAATTAATCATTAATCAGTTGACCCGAAATAATAAGTGTCTGTTAGGAGCGTTAGTTTGTAAATACTATCTACCATTATTTTAGACATATTTTAATGCTTATTCTGAAAGTTTTCCTTCTGATCATGTGCTATATAAATATAAAATAGATTTCATATCTAATAAATAATCGAGAGAAAAATATGCGTAAGAAATGATCGGGTAATATCACGATCATATGCTGATTAGAGCAAAATTTTTCTGTCTAATTTATATAATGTGTCTTTTTTTAGTAAAAGAGATGTAAACAAATCATGCCAAATTGGTTGGATCTACTGATTTAAAAAACTATTTCCTCATTAATACCGAGTGGATTTCATGGATTGTCAAAGCTCCGTGGTATTATGTAATTAAATTGGGTGGTAACGCACTGGCGTGTCACACAGGAGGACTCGGGTTCGCGTCCCGGATTTTTTCGGGGTACTGGGCCCAGCCCGGTGATCCCCGTTCTTCATGTTACACCAAGTTTGACACCTGTGACCAGGCGGTCGGATGGCCGAGTGGTAACACTATCGGCGCGCTACGCAGGAGGACCCGGGTCTGGTCCAGGATTTTTTCGGGGTACTGGGCCCGGCCCGGTGATCCCCGTTCTTCACCATCCGGCCCCCATCCACGGGTGTGGGTGCAGCCGTATTAGAACTGGCCCTCCCTTAGTAATCTCCCTGAAAGAGCGTAAAATATACAAAAAAAATCTCAGAAGTTATATAAACAATGAAATATTCAACATGAAAAGTTAGTTTTCTTTTATCTGCTATAGCTTCATGGGATATTCTTTATCTAGCAGCGCCCACTTATAGATTACCACAGGCTAGCCAACACCATGGCGGAATCAACTGGAAGGTTGAAGGATGGGGTTCAACGAACTGGGTCTGGACTCCTGAAAAACTGGAGAAGTGGGACCTAGATTTGAACCCGGATCCTCCAAGGTAGTAAAAGAACTTTTACTGCGCGGCCATCCGCCGACAACATAAAAGTATTAATCATAATTACGAATATTTTTCATAAAAAATTACACAAAAACGAGAAGACATTTTGATATTATTTACATTTAAAACAATTTTTGCACTGTTAAAGTAACAAGAGGATAAAAGAATCTTGAAAGTATTAATCATAATTATGAATATTTTTCATAAAAAATTACACAAAAACGAGGAGACATTTTGATATTTATTATTTACATTTAAAACAATTTTTGCACTGTTAAAGTAACAAGAGGATAAAAGAATCTTTTCACTCCCCATTTATAAATTTAACAACGTAAAAATTATTACAAATGTACAAGTAAATAATCATTAATATCAAAATGACCGTTCATTTTTGTGTAATTTTTCGTGAAAAGTAATATAAATATTTGGTTATTGATAACACTTGCCCTCGTGATAAAAATTAAAAGATTGTTAAAGAAAACTGTTGATATAATCATAATTCAAGTGATAATATATTTATCTTCTAAATGAGTAAGTAGGCAAACAACTAGTAAAAGAATTCATTTTTTATGTAATTAATTAATTTCAATAAGCAGGGAAACTTCAGCATTCAATAAAAATCATGTGTACATTAATGAGTATTTGAGCATTATGTAAATATTTTAAGAGGAATGAGTAAAGAAAATCTTGATTTCTTATGTGCGGGGAGTTCCTGCAGTGCTTATGTAAGATTTAAAATTTCATAATTTAAAAATTTAATTCGCAGGCTAGAAATCTCTCTAAAATACACAATACGAATTTGTTGAAATTTTATATTTTTTTCTGTTGTTTTTTTTTGCTCTTTAATATTTAAAAACCTTAAATGTTAACAATTAAAATTTATAAAATGTATATTTCCTTATTTTTAACAAAAGGAGTGTAAATTGAAAAAATCTTGCGCAATTTAAGAGATATCAATAAATTGCTTAAGATTATTGATGTGAAGGAGAAATGTAAAATTTGTGTGTATGTTTATGTAAAATTTGAATGCCTCTTACAACGCATTTATATTTAAAAATTTGTTTAAATTGTACTTTTTATCGTTGCAATGGACTGTGAGAGATCCAGAGCATGCTTATATGATAAGAATGGATAAACGCATTCTATGGATTTTTTTGTATCATATACCAGTAAATGAAATACTCAAATCTGTTTTTTTTTTTTTTAAACTTGTTATATATGCATATCATCAAAGATTACATTTAATATGACATTTAATCTATATATTAAATAAAATCTTGAGTTAATAAAATGAAAAATTTTTTGTTTAGCTATTGAAGTGACTCAAGAGATTATTAAGATAATTTGATCCTCTGAATGCCAACATTGGATTTGTATGTTCGACTAGGAAAAATACATTCAAATTGCATATGTTAATTAGACAAAATAAGTACTAATACAATATTATCTATGGATATGATCAATATTGTATTATGAGTATTATAAGATTATAATGCTCATAATACAATTGTTCTTTGAGTTACAAATAAATTTTGTTCATAAGTCTTATTTTGTAAATTTTTTCAAGGTTTTTCTTTAAATAAGTGCAAGTTTCAGCCTTTTAAAAGTCCTTTAAATTGATCCCTTAATAGACTTTTTAAAATATTAAACATTATCTACTGAACAACAAAAAATTATTTCACAAAACACAAATGTCAAAATAGTGATTACAAAACAATGTAACTCTTTCCATTTACTGTTTATTTTTAATAAATTTTGTTTTGTAATTTTTAAAATAAACATGAGATGACTACATCTATTATACAATCTAAGCTGCATGATATCAAACTAATTTCCCAATACTGTACTGTATTTGAAATCAGTTACTCTAAAAGAAGAAAACAGTTCTAATAAAATTCTGTATATTTTGCACAGTTGAAGGCTCTTATCTGTAAGTCCTCATGATAGGTGAATATCAGTTTGAAACTTTATAATTATATGAAGCACATTTTTATAAAGTGCTCTTATTTTACTGCCAAATATACAACAATTTGTTTTGTTTTAATCATTTAAATCTTATTGGAAAGAATTTTAATTACTTTCAAGTATTATGGCTTTTCTTATCAAATACTGCAGATTATGGTGTTTTTACATAAATATAAATTAATATTACATAGTTTTTTCTTACATACTTTCATTTAATTTCACAAATTAAGACCTTTTTATAATATTTTTACTAACTATTTATAGTTTCATTTTTTGATAGAACTGATGATGATGCTACTTGTTATTTCACGTGTGTTTATTATATATCATTTTAAAGTTTATGATTATTATATGTTAGCCTTCATTGCCTATTTATCAATGTCTATTAACAGGGGTGGACTGGGACATATTTTCGGTTCTGGCATTATCCTGACAGCAGCCCACCTATAGGTTAGCACCCCACTAGTTAGACTCGGTATTAGGACAATTTGCCACCTGGATATATTGTTGCAAGGAAATTTTGCTGTAAGATATAGAAAAAAAATAAAGACAAGAGTATTTCAAAAAAATTATTTAATTGGTTCTGGCATTATCCTGACAGCAGCCCACCTATCAGTTAGCACCCCACTAGTTAGACTTGGTATTAGGACAATTTGCCACCTGGATATATTGTTGCAAGGACATTTTGCTGTAAGATATAGAAAAAAAATAAAGACAAGAGTATTTCAAAAAAATTATTTAATTTTTTTGAAATACTCCTGTCTATTTTTTTTTCTGTATCTTAATGTCCTTGTGACGATATATCTGTAATATATATTAAATAAATACATAGTATTTTTTGCAAAACAAATTTTAACGACAAAATAAAAATAATTACCAAATAATCTAAAGTACAAATCTTTATTTGCGTGCAAATACTAAAATATTAATAAATTTGAATAAAAATGAATGAAGAAGAATCTGAAACAAATATACATTCTATTGAAAGTACAGTGTATCATATAAAAAAATCGGCCCTATTTTTACAACAGCACTGGCTCTTCTGGCATTTGACAGAACGGAAAGTACTATAAAAAAATCGGCCCTATTTTTACAACAGCACTGGCTCTTCTGGCATTTGACAGAACACCCTTATGGCCAGTCTTCCCCAGTCTATTACATACAATTCTTATTTTTTTATGGTAATTGTTTTTGGTGCAGTTTGGCCAAGTGATTTAAATATCCCAAAATAAAAATAATGCACAAATTTATAATTACAGCCATAATTAAGTTCACTGGAGATTAGTGTATTTCAGGAACACAATTTAATAAATAATATTTATCAAAAAAGCTCATGTAGCTCAAACTTTTCATTAGTTTCAGTATCTCTAGTAAAATCTACATAGGTGTCTCTTTCTGGCTATTATTGGTCATCCTGCACCAAAAAAACCGGATCTATTAACAAAGAGCAAGGCAAAGAGATAAAGAAAAAATCAAGGCAAAAAACAAGCATAAATATGTTACAGAGTGCATAATGTACAGGGACTAAAGTTATCATATTTATGCCAAAACAGAATAAAGCAATATCAAACCTCTGTTATTTGTTTTGCTTAATGCTTTCTTTGAATTCTCATCATTCTGAGTTGGTATCATATAAGGATTATGTTTCTACGATTGTGATTGTAATTTATCTTCCATTTTGATATTTTTAAATGAAAATTAATACATATTCAAATTTTATGGCTATCTTGCAAATACAATACCTGATTTCACAAATCACTTTTAGATCAATGAAAATTTTCACGTATTTAAAAGATGGGATATGTTCTTCAAAAATGTGTAATATAAATGATGTGCACATAAAATGAGAAGTAGGTTTATAATATATTTTCTTTTCTTAAACTGTGTATTCATAATTTTACATTTAAACACAAAAGTAGATTGAATTTACTATTAATTTTTATTCTAATATATAGCATTAAATATATTTTATGATTTTCCATAATTTTGTTAAGCAATCATATATTTAAAAATGACAAGAAACCATTTAAAAATTTATAAGTACACAATTTAATTGCATTTACATATATACAAGGTCTACAAAAGTGCCGTGAAGTCTGTACAGATCAAATAATATTAAAACAATCTACATTTATTTATTCACATATTTACAAATGGGAATGCTTAATACTAATTTAATCCATGATTTACCCCCTAACTCCATACACCTAAAGAAAAAAAAAATTCTGAAATTGTTCCACATTTTTCTTCAATTCTTCTTAATCAAAATGCTTCCCAGATTCTCCTTTTTTCACATCAATACTTGACTTTTGCATTTCTTAAAACCTATTAAAAATCATTGATTGCTATGGATTATACAATTCCAAATGTTAAAGATGGCAAACTTTTGAGGTTCTGCCAGCAATTTTTACTTACCAAAAAATAATTTATTACTATTTTATAAAAATAGTTTTTGTGCAAACAGTTTAAGTAGCTAACTACTTTTATAATGCTATAAATAAACTATTTTACATTTGATAATGCAAAATTTACAAATTTTCACAAACCTATAAATAACATAATAAGAGAAGGCTGAGTGCACATAAATCAAAACTAACATAATTTTGAATGGAATGATAAATAAACACAAGCACATCTTATCTTATTTAAAAAATAATATAAAAATATATTTTAATACTAACATTCTTGCATTTTATTTTATGTATCTGGCACATTCCATTTATAATTTGCAATCTTTAAACCTGCTTGTGCTCAGATGTGAGTGCTTACAAAAATTATTTTTGTTTAGGACTGTGCATGCAGATTTAAAGATTTCTTGTTAAAAATTGCATTTAAAAAATGGCACAAAGGTGATATTAGATACAATCTTTTAAATTTTAGTTAGAATTTATTTAATTTATTGAAAAAATAAAATTTCAATTCAATAAGTTAAAAAATTCTTTTAAGAAGCATGTGAAATTTCGTTTTCATACAAATCAACATGCCATATACACAAAATATAATTTTTGCCTAAATCTGATTCTTTCAATTTGGTTAAAAGACATAATAAATAATCTTATATATATATTATACAATTTAAATTTTTATGGAATTGAGTAGATTGATGCAATATTTCAAATAAATAAGAATTATATGTAAAACCCATTGTACGTTTTAAAATCTATAGTACAATAAAACTTCTCTATTTTAAATTAATATACAACTTTTTATTCCCTCCCTTTCTATTAGAAGTTTCACTGAAATTACAAAATTTCCTGAATTCATGCCAAGATGTAGAACTGACAACCGAGACAAAGGTAAGGTAACATAATAACATTTACTTTGTGAAGAATTCTGAAATACTAAGAAATTCACACACTTTTTTTTTATTAATATTCTACTTCAAACAAATATATTAATGATTCTCACTAATTAATTTTTTGGAGACATCACAATATCACTATCTTAAATTATTTAATTAAGTAAAAGCTGGTTTTACCAACAAAGTTAATATTTACTAAGTTCACACACAAACACTATTGATATGAATAGATAATATGACTTAAGTAATTAATTAGATATTAGAATATAAAGATTTTATAAATAAATTTTCTATTTATTTAGATATCAATTACTGGCATGATCAGTTCAAATAATTATATGACTAGAGATAAAGGTAAAAATATATCAGCTATATTTAATTATATGTCAAGAATTAAAACTATTTTCTTGTATTTATTAATTCTTTTATAGTATACAATATATCAAGTGAATTTTGAATATCTGTTTCCATGAAAATATTCCTTAGATTGAAAAATTAATATTTATTATTTATGCTTTCACAAATCCAAAGTATAAAATCTTACTAAAATAATACTGATTTTCAAAAATTTTTATTTATATACACACACAATTAATACTTTGCATTAATAGAATTCAAAGTAGCTTGTTAATGTCTACAATCATAAATGAAAAAGAATAATAAAATACTTTGAAATTTATTTAATAAATATTTCTGTAGGATGGATGATTGGTAACTAAATTTTTAGTAATTTGCTTTTGCAATAAATTGATAAACCCCAAAGTTCCAAAATTAACACTAAAGTAAAGTTTCAGTTTCATTTTATATCATAACACACAAAAATTCAAAAAATTTAACCAATCATCATTTAAAACATAGTGGAAAACAATTGTTACATTCTATAATATGTTTAATATTATAAAGGCACTTGTAATATGAACAAGAAATGTTTAGGATTATCTGTAATTAGATAACAAATATTTACAATATAATTAACTATGACTTGTTATTTTTTCACATATATATAAAATCTATCTTTAATATTAAAGTCATTTGTCTTGAAGTACAGTAATACCTTGGATCACGAACGTCTCAGTCCAAGAACACCATTTGCAAACAAATTTTGCTTTGCTTCACGAACAATGCTTCGGTTCACGAACACATACGCACGGAACGCACGTGACTCTCAGCGCACAGCCTTGCCCCCAGTAGCAACCCAGTTCGCCCAGCTCACGTGGATACAGTAGAGTCCCAACAACAAGTATTGATATTTTAGTTTTTCTTTATTCAATTAAATTTATCTCTTATTATGGCTCCCCAAAAACGTTAAAAGTGTTAGTGAAGATGGTGTTAAGAATCCTAAACATATTACTGTTGATACAAAAATCCTTTTAAGATGACAGTGCCCTACAAGAAGCCCTGTAACAATCCTAACTTCATATTTGTTCAGGGAAAGCAACTCTCTGGTTCGCTGAGCACAGCAACCCAAAATGAGAGCCTTCGCCTGCCTAAGTCTAGAGGTAGACCTCCAGAAGGCATGATGCTGAGCTGCCAACCAGTCCCTGACAACCCGCCCAAAGACATCCGAACCAATGCCCAGGACAGGCTCAGGTCCAAAGAAGGGGCGAGAAGCCCCTTCCCTGGCAAGCTTATCAGCAACCTCATTGCCCCCAATCCCCTTGTGCCC